>APFE030013784.1:0-17314 GCA_000404065.3 Pinus taeda | reverse complement strand
AGCTGCCTCTTCGTGTTGGTCGTCATCGCTGCCGCCCAATTGAAGATAGTCGGATTTAGACACTCTGTAGTCAGTATTAGTTGGTTCTTTGTTGCTTCGTGGGGTGCTTGTGCCCCCGCAGCCTGTGTGATTGTGAATAACACTGCTTTGAGTGTTAAATCCTGTATAATGGAGATATCCACTTTTGAACTGCCGGATCCAAATTTTGCCCCTGGGCACACTCGAGCCATCACCTCCTCCATTTTCTCATCGGATGGCCTGCTGCCTGTCAATAGGGGCACCGGCCCTCTGTGCGACAGTCCTGTGATGAAATAGACGTCAGATACGTCCAGTTCCAACACTTAGTCTCGTATACGAAACAATTGATCACGTTCGTCCCAAAGGTTGATTAAGTATTGTAAGAGCTCTGGCTGAGCTCACAGGTAAGACGTGAGGAAGTATTTCTTTAGCCCGCAATTTCTAAGGGCTTCTATGCAGTCTTCATCTGCTATGGCCATTTCGTCTACCCTGTCATGCTCCCTTTCCTTCCATTGGAGCACCATTTTGCTTGTTTCCCTGCAACCACAAGGTTAAAAAAATAATTATCAGACCCTTGGTAAATTAAGAAATGCAATGAAAAAATTTCAAATTTTGAAAAATTGGTTCGCTCGGCCGTTGGCGTGACCTTTTTTAAAACAGTCGCACCCATGGGTGCGAGCCTTTGGAGAAAAAGGACCCATTGGCGTGGGTCTGTGCCCGATACCCGCGCCAATGGGCGCAACCCTATTTTTTCAAAATCCCTCCATAGGGGTCGATAAAGCAGGCTAAAACAAAAGAAAAATGGACTAAAATGGAGTAGGAGAGGAGGCTTCTTACGTGGAACTGGCGGCGCTCCAAATGGTTGCACGGATTTGTCGCAATCGTCACCCAAAGATCGCACACCAAAAGCACTACTGTCACTCTCCAATGAGGTAAAAGTAAAAAGTAATTTTTGTTTTTACCATTTTCACATGTTTATAGCTTTTTTAACCCTAAATAGGTTTCAAAAGTCATTTTTATGAATATTTTAATATATATTCCTGTCGAAAATGGATTTTACACTTGTTTTTGTGTAATGATAGGTTTTCGTGCGACTTAGGCGATGAAACGAGTTGTATTTTATACTTTTTCAGACTCGGTAAATACAAGGAAAAGTCATTTTGGAGTCATCTTTCTGCTCTTTTCTGACTCTCTAAACGTGAAAAGAATGCTGAGTTATTCCTCTCGACTCGTTAAACGTAAATGAGAGGCGGTCGTCTTTAAACTCTTTTCTGACTGTGTAACAACAAAAAGATCGTCAAACCCTTGTCATTTCAAGTTCTTTAACGGTTATGAAGCGACGTGGTTTCAATCATTTTTTCACTTTTTCAGGTCGAAATCACTAATCATGAAAAGCACTCCTCGATTGTAATGATCTGGCGGTTCTTTCGAGCATTGTTTTATACTTTTTTGGGATCGAGAGACATAACTTTACGAAAAAGGACACCCCTGGAGTTTCCTTTTCCGCTGTCTTTTCAAACTCTCTAAACATGAAAAGACGCCGAGTTTTTCCTTTGTCAGACTCATTAAAAATTGATGACATTGGATTCTGTCGAAATGACGTCTCACAAGCATATGCTATCCCCGTCAAGCTTGTCATAAAAAATAACCAGGGTACTCGCCAGAAATGGTGGGGAAAATGGAACCAGAATCATTGTCGTATCGACAGTATGTCGCTCTTGAACATGGCACTTGTCTGCATTCGTGTCTAGGTGGGGACATCTCATCTCATTTTTCACTTGCTTCCGTGGGTTTGGGTGATCCTGTTTGACCTCTCATGTGCTCATTGCCTTGTCACCGTGACTTTTGATCATTTGATGTCAAATACTGCCAAGCCCACTATCGTGCCACCGATATGTCAAGAGAAGTTGACCTCTGCGGAATACTCAACCTCCCTCTGATACCTCACATAATCCTGATTCACAAAACATATTATCCTCCTCTGTCTCGTGTTGATGATGTGGGAAACACTATGGCCCACCTTCGATCAAGGTCGCTTCCTATCGACTTCAACTCATTATCCAGGAAGTTGACCTAGAGACTCCCTTTAGGTGCCTTGGAGCCTGCATGCCTCAATGGCAGGTTCTTCGTGTTTGACACGAGGTTTTCATCATTGGCCTCTGATCGAATGATTCTACGGGTGTTCGACACCAACGCACTGATTCGCACGCTGTAGTTTGTACCTATAGTACCTTGAGGACCATTGTCATTATTGGTGGTCCCTCTCGCGTCTGGTAATCAGACGATGTTCCTACATGTTCGACTTCGACTCCCATGTTCGCATGCTTGAACTTGTACCTTGTTCGGGTCGAGATGGAGCGCAAGACCCTGGATTTTGTCTGTTGGGAACTTGTACCTTGTTTTCATCATTGACTGGTAATCAAATGATGTTCCTACATGTTCGACTTTGACTCCCATGTTCGCATGCTTGAACTTGTACCTTGTTCGGGTCGAGATGGAGTGCAAGACCCTGGATTTTGTCTGTTGGGATCCAGGTTGTGATTTTGTGGATTATTATGATCATTACATGACTCCTTCACTGGATGGCTGCGACCATGCCTGAGTCTGTTTATCGATCCTCATTGGATGATTACATCCATACCTTGGATCTATATTTTTATGTACTCTGTTATGGATGGCTGCGCCCATACCACATACATCATGTACTTGAGATATCAGTTGTACTTCTCCATGTAGGTTTTCTGGTGGCAGTGTTTTCGGTTGGCCATGTTCTTGTAAAGCATTTCACCCCTCTCTCTCTCTCGGGTCTCATGCTTTAGGGGGCATCTATTACACAACAATTTGTCACCGTCCCTATTACCCCTTCTCCCACACCTTGGAGGACTCATTCCGGGACTTGTGAGAAGTGACATGACCTGGAAACACTTGCATTGTATTCTCCTGAGTATGAACTTCATATGCCCTGAAGACATCTTCTGCAAAAAACCCATAAAAATAGTCCTTTTTCCATTGGTGCGGTTTCACTGTGTATCACTCATGCCAATGGGGGAAATCCTCCAAAGAGGGCACACCAGCTGGCGCTCTGTCTCAGAGTCGCACTCGCTCCAGCCAAAATGGGTAGTGTTTTTAATAAACCAACATCTGAAGGTTCTTCTTAACCCACTCCTGAACTGAATCTATCTTGAGTTGGTTTGGTTTGGCTTCGAATGTCCATAGAAGGGAAGTAGTTTTCCACCTCTCATGGAAGCTTCTTAGTGATAAAGCCAATCCCATGAATATTGTGGATGATCCTAACTCCTTCTCCTCTATCTATAAAAGCTTGTCCTTTTGCCTTTGACAAGCTAGTTCCAAAGTTCCAGAATTCCAAAGATTGAGAATTGTCAAGTTCATGCTGCAAGAAGCCTTCTTCATTCCCATAAGGCTAAATCTAAAGTAAGGAGATTCTTGTCCAAATAACCAAGGAGAGAGAGGCTTGTTCCCATTCCCAACAAGCTTTGCAAGACATGTGCTGCTGATCACCTAGCCAAAGGAGGATTTGACGTCAGAACTATGGTTGTATTCTTCTTTGTTTATCAATAACAAACGACTATCATTATTGTTCCACTCTTATTGTCTTTTGTAATGATGATGAGTTATATCCTTTCTGACTGATATATAGTTGCATCTATTGGATTTTATGCTTGTTTTTGTGTCGTTCTTTGCATGTGCAGGTGTCAATTCACGGAGATCGTGGGGATCGTGACCAGCCGGAGCAAAGGAACGAGAGCATCGACTCTTCTACAAGTACTAGCGTTGGAATCTAGGTAGACCCTCATGATTGGCCTTTTATTTGCAATTAGGAACTTGCGTGGTAGCGTTGTTTGATTGTTGCTAGACCCATTTTGGGCTAGTAGGGATCGCCTCTGTCCGCAGAGGGGATTTACCTCCACAACAATTTAATGGTAAAAACAAAAATTAATTTTTACTTTTACCTCATTGGAGAGTGACATTAGTGCTTTTGGTGTGCGATCTTTGGGTGACGATTGCGACGAATCCGTGCATCCATTTGGAGCACCGCCAGTTCCAAGTAAGAGGCCTCCTCTCCTACTCCATTTTAGTCCATTTTTATTTTGTTTTAGCCTGCTTTATCGACCCCTGTGGAGGGATTTTGAAAAAATAGGGCTGCGCCCATTGGCGGGGGTATCGGGCACGAACCTATGCTAATGGGCCCTTTTTCTCCAAAAGCTCGCACCCATGGGCGCGACTGTTTTAAAAACAGTCGCGCCAACGGCCGAGCGCATCCATTTTTCAAAATTTGACATTTTTAAAGCCATTTCATTACATTTATTAATTTACCAAGGGTCTGATCATTGTTTTTTAACCTTGTGGTTGCAGGGAAACAAGCAAAATGGTGCTCCAATGGAAGGAAAGAGAGCATGACAGGGTAGACGAATTGGCCATAGCAGATGAAGACTGCATGGAAGCCCTTAGAAATTGCGGGTTAAAGAAATACTTCCTCACGTCTTACCTACGAGCTCATCCAGAGCTCTTACGATACTTAATCAACCTTTGGGACGAACGCGATCAAGTGTTTCGTATATGAGACCAAGTGTTGGAACTGGACGTATTTGACGTCTACTTCATCACAGGACTGTCGCGAAGAGGGCCGGTGCCCCTATTGACAGGTAGCAGGCCATCCGATGAGAAAATGGAGGAGGTGATGGCTCGAATGTGCCCAGGGGCACAATTTGGATCTGACAGTTCAAAAGTGGATATCTCCACTATACAGGATTTAACACTCAAAGCAGTGTTATTCACCATCACATGGGCTGCGGGGGCACAGGCACCCCACAAAGCAACAAAGAACCAACTAATACTGGCTACAGAGTGTCTAAATCCGACTATCTTCAATTGGGCGACAACGGTGACGACCAACATGAAGAGGAAGCTCACAAAAGGTAAGCGTGGCAAACTGCAGCAATTTGGGTATGGTTCCATTATGGTGACGTTCATTTTGGAACAGGTACCAATCTTTCGGGGCCAAGGGGCCTTTGTACCTGATGCGGTGGCTCGAGAGTCAAGGATGGCTCGTTGGGCGACACTTATGCCTAGAGGGGGGGGAGACCAGCAAATGTCATGGAGGCCAGAGTTTTTTGGGTGGCTTCGCCGCCAACTGATCGTGGTCGAGAATTGGTCGTATGCAGGGACAAACTTAACCGACGACCTTGATCTCCCACTGCCAGAGGGAGAGGAGTGGGATGAGGAGATAGATATGACCTCTTTTTGATTTTGTGTTTTATGAATTTTTTTGTTGATACATGCTTGTTCTAATAACAATTATATGCATATGCAGATGTTGGCCCAGAGCGACCAACCAGCATGTCTCCTATTGTGAGGAGAAACCAGCCTGCAACAGATCCTCAGGAGGAGGGTGCTGAGGGGGGAGAACTCATCCAGAACCTTGAGGGTATTGCTCGAGGAATTCCGGATTATGCTCGGCTAGCGGATGTCTCGTTAGCGTACCAGAGGCACACGGTGGGGGTGCCGAGTCGCATCCATCGACTCTTGAGACGCCTAGTGCGGGCAGTAACATGCTACCATGAGCACCATAGGGATTAGATATCTAGGATTTATTTCCATGCATATTTTTTGAGACACATGTTGTCTGTGGATGTACCAAGACAAACATGTATTATTTTTTGATGATGACACGCTGTGCAAACATTTGGACATAATATACATATATATATATATATATATATATATATATATATAATATATATATTATTACATATGCTTTATGGTTTATTGTGTTTTATGCTTCTTATGCTATCTTGAATTACATGTTAGGCAAATGTCTGTCCAATACATAATTAGCTAATGCATTGGTTAACGTATTAAATCGTCTTGGAATATGTTGATATGTAATGAAATCAAAATCCCTTTCTAACAACTTAACACGTAAATATAACCTTAAAATCTGATGGTCTCTGACGGAATATCGCCCATTGAGCTGGTGGATGACAAGCTGAGAGTCCAAGTTCACAACCAATGTTCGAATATTGAGATTAATCGCCTCGGATAGTAACTCAATCACAACACTATACTCAGCAACATTGTTTGTGGTACAACTTAGACAAACCCATTGAAGGTCTAGTAACTCACCATGAGGATTGTAGATGACCCATGCCACAGAGGACAAGTTGCGTGTACTACGGGAGGCACCATCAACGAAACCAACGTAAGGCGAACCAGACATCTGTCCAAGAAGCAAAAGGACACAATAAGCGGCAAAAACGCTGATACACCAAGACAAAAACATGAAAACATGCACACACAACACACTTGCTAAGGCACACGTATGTACAAAAATAGAGTGCACGCATGATACTTGTTCAAGTAAAACCCATTTCGGGGCTCACCCAATTGCTCTGCTGTGTGACCGGCCTAGATAGTGTAGGCGTCGTCTCGGCCCATTTTGTAAAATGATCAATGACACCGATGATATGCCCATGCCCCCCGGATGAGCGAGGGTTACCAGCTAGATAATCAATGCCCCCTTTTGCAAAGGGGACGAGGGTAGCGACAGTGTGCAATGGGGAACTAGAATGAGCGGAAATCAAACCGATAGAAGCGAGGTTCGGAGGTGGGAGTGAAAAGACACCCATGAGGGCGAGATCTTTAAAGACCCCGACTCCCACACTCTCTAATGTAATGGAGGTATGCTCCACAAAAGGGATGTTGTCGTTGGAAGAGGAAGCGAAGAAAGAGAGCTAGTCTACTGTGACAATTTTCCCCTGGTGAGGGAAATGAATGACACGAAGTAGAGATGAAGCCACAACACGCATGGCATATGTCCAGCTCCGGCCCAAAAGGAGGTTGTAAGTAAGATTCGCATCAACGAATTTAACTTCCACTTCCACTGTCTTCCCTTCCAAAGTAATCAGCAAGCGTTGGAGGATACCGTAAGGGCGAGATTCTCTCCCGTCAAAGGCTTCCAAGGTCGTCGGAGATTGACTCAAAGTTGGAGAACCAATAGCCTTCCAACAAGCAACAGACATAATGCAAGTTGACGCGCCTTCATCAATAACCGTATGATGAATCATTTTAGAATTGATGATGAACTGGATGAGGAAGGCAATCTGGTGAGGCAGTGTCGGTACATGGCTCTTGAGATCAAAAGTGATCAAATCCGAGTCGGCCGGGTCGATGCCACCGATGGCCGATAGCAAGGACTTCCTCTGGGGGGGGCATCTCTGGAGAACTTCTAGAGCAGACATGGCTGACGGAGCCTGAGCTAAGTCCTCAACGATGCTGTAGTGCTGGGCAACACGAGCATTAGGTTTATAAGAAGATCTCCCGAGTACACCTTTAGGAGGGGGTCGAATAGGCGTCTCAGTGCTAGGTCTCTCGATATGGAGTGGACCTGAACTAGATAGAGGAGCGCTTGGGGGGACCTCAGGCTCTTTCCCGGCAGGTGCCGGATATTCCTTTGCTCAAGTTGTAATGTGAACGAGAATCGTTCCAGCCATGAACACTTGGGAACCAAAGGGAGAAGAAGATAAGGATGGGTTAGCCACCATTTGCATTTGCTGTGAGGGGAAAGGTTCTTTCAGCACCGCAGGAGTCCCAGGAGCGCCTTTCAATAAACGACTAACTTCGGACCACCTTGGGCAGTCTTTGGTACAGTGATCCTCGTCATAGATAAGACAAGGATACTTCGGTTTACGTTTGGCTCCTTCCTCGGGTGGAGGTTTAGGGGAGTCCTACTTGGGTTGATCAGATTTAGTTTTTGCTTTCCCCTTCTTCTTTCCTTTCGAGGATTTACCTGCCGTGGTGGACTGGACGGCGTTGACCTCGGAATTATTTCCAGAATTAGACACACCTTGAGAAGTATTTTCGTTCGAAGCACTCGATTTTTGCTTCCCAGGGTTCACGGAAGATTTATTCGAAGACATATTTACAGATCCAATAACACCGTCAACAAATGGATTTGGCGGAGCTTTGGATGTTTCAGGTCTCGGGGCATTAGGCAAATAATCATATAGGGTACCTGATTGGGAATAAACCAAGTTGAGGTACTGAGCACGCACAATAGCCTGCTCTTCAGTTACACAAGCTCCCATAGCAATGTCTCGCGCGATCGCTGGGACAAAGGAGGTTGTCAACCAAACGGTTAGGAACTGATCAAGAATCTATAACTTGATCAAACGACGACACCGTCTCCATTCATGTATATGATCGAATATGTGTGTGGCTGTGTCCTGTTTAAGAGACGCGAGGAGATGCATTCCCGTCTCATACCGAATGGGCAACTGAAAATGAGTTAGAAATGCCATTGCCAACGAGTTAAAATCTTGAAAGGATCCGCGAGTTAGCTCAATGTCCCACTTAGCAGCCGAGCCGGTGAGAGTCCTTTGAAAAAGGCGGAGTCGGATTGAATCGTCAAGCCACGAATTTGACGAAAACCAAAGGTTGTAAGTCATAACGTGGGCTTGAGGGTCTTCTCCAGCTTTGCCATTGAATTTGGGACAATCACTGGGAATCTTGGTTGGAACTGGTGGCCAAAATGGATTATGGAGGATAGGATCATTACTCAATTTGGACACATCTGACAGTTCCAACGTTGCTAAGAAGGGTAACTGAGGATTGAAGGACATTTGTGGCCCTAGATAAGAGGTAGCACCAGAGTTCCAACCAGTTGCTGGTTGCCCCCATTGATTTTGTCCGGACGGACCTGGCCCATAAGGGTCCTGTCTGTAGGGATTCTGTCCATAGGGGTTATAGCCATAACCGGATGGTTGACCTTGGATTTTCCCTAAGCACCCCATTGATTACCAACTTGGCATGCAGGAGTAACATACTGTTGCTGGTAATTCTGATAAGGAGTGACCTGCATTTGTTGACAATTTTGGTACGGGGAAAACTGAGCTGGCCCCTGGGGTTGCTGATAACCATACGGTTGTTGGGCTCCATACTGAGCCTGGGGACTAGGCTACACTTGATAAGAAGGTTGAGATTGAAACCCACCTTGCATCTGAAGACCAGTTTGGGTCTGGGGCCCAGCCTAGCGCTGAAAACCGAGTTGACCTTGAGAAGCAATCACCATTTGCATGCCTGGTTGAGTAGGCCCAGAAAGATGTCCTTGAGAGGATGGAGATTGGGCCACCTGGCCGAAAGGTTTCCCTGGTTGAGTTTGGGATTGGCCCACTTACGCAGAAGGTTGAGCTTGCTGGGTGTTGGGTTGTCCTTATACAACCGAGGGTTGTCCTTGCGGAACAGATGGCTGAGCGGACTGGACGGTTGGTTGACCTTGAGGTTGACCAACTTGTCCAGATGGTTGACAAGATTGGGCAGTGGGTTTGCCTTGCTGTACGTAAGGCTGACCACCCTGCCCAGAAGGGTACCCCTGCTGCATCCCAGGTTGTCCTTGTTGCATATAAGGTTGTCCTGGATTCCCATAGGGTTGACTGGAAGGGTATCCCTACTGGACTCCAGGTTGTCCTTGTTGCATATAAGGTTGTCCTGGATTTCTAGAGGGTTGCCTAAGATAAGTGAAAGATGGACCACAATAGGCCGAAGGTTGTCCTTGAAAGGGTTGTCCTTGTGGGCCTCCAGGCTGCCCTAGATAAGATTTCCCATAATACTGCTGCCCATAAGAAGGTTGCGTATAAGACGGTTGACCTTGATAAGATGGCCCTTGATAAGACGGTCCTTGATCCGAAAGGGGTGCTTGGCCATCACCATAATGAGTGGTACCCCAAGCAACACTTAACGGGACTGAGACCTCAACCGCAGGCTGATATGGCAAGGATCCAATATAAATATGATGCCCTACGGGGTCATAATAATGATTTGGACCTTGCACGCCTGGATTCTGGATGGCCTGCAAATACTGATTGTATGCCTCCCCTGCTGGAATGGAACTAGAAGAAGGTGGGGCACTAAGTGTAGGATTGACGACTTCGGTTGTAGGTACCGACTGGCCACTATTTACTGAACTGTGGGACGGAGCAACAATAGTAGTTACAATCGAGGATGCCATAACGGCACTAACAATCGATGCTGAAGACGCTACACAAATAGTTGGAATAGTCGGGACTGAAGTGACAACTGTATTGTGAATCTGAGGAATAAAAGATTCCGTAGTGGGAGTGATGTTGTGATCCCACATGGTACCCGAGGAGGCGTTCCTAGAACCCATAAAATCCCCCAAAGCCCTATAGCGTAAGGGCAACGTGACACCGAGAGGGGTGACAGTGAAGGGTCGGCCGAGATAGGAGTTTCGACACTCGTCACAACGGGTGTCTCACTCGCGATGGGAGATGTGTCATCCATATCATAGGAAGAGACATTGGGCCGATACACCAGTAGGAGTAAAAGGAGTATCCTCTTCGGAAGGCTCCCAAACAAGGTTCCAATGTAGATCATCAAAATCGTCTTCTGGAGCGCGAGAGTTCAGCGGTTGGAAACTTGGAATAACAGGGAAAGTGCCACTACCAACCGGTGTCTCGGGAGCAGCAGAAGAAGGAGACCCTTGGTTACTAGGGACGGGAGACGGGATCGATGATTTCGCCAAGATGATTCGATTCAAAAAATCCTAGACAAACTAACAAGAAAGGACCCTAAACTAACACAAAAAAGATCTAACAGGGTAAGTGTGAACGTGGTCGAATAAATTTTAAGACACGAGGACATAACTTGACCTTTTCATCTTTAAAGAGTCGAGAAAAGGACAAAAAGATGACTCTAGTATCCTTCGAATGTTTAGTGAGCCTGAAGTGACAAATGCTCAAGTGAGCCTTTTCTTTTAGGGAGTCCGAAAAGGATAAAAAAGTCACTACTCTGGAGAAATAGGCAAAAGGTTTACCAGACAATCCGTAAAACTGCATATACACCTTGGAAATCGTATGAAAACCAAGGACTTTCCGTACGTCAGTCAATCTTCTCGAATGCTGTGTTCGGTGTGTTACGGGTTGTAAGGCGGCAGAGACAGCTTCCTATGGATAAAGGATGATAACCTAGTGGGGTCTCCCCATATACTTGACGGTACGTGGGAGCACAAGTCTGTACTAGACCACAATTGAGTCACAAAGGGAGGAATCACCCAACCTTGAGTGGAAACAAAGGTGACTAGGTTTACCGATGCCGGAGCACGTCTCTAGCCTAGACCTCTAAAAAGTGTGTGTTATGTTCCAATGCGTTGTTAGATTCATTCAGTTCATTTTAAAGCTTATCTTGTATTAGGTTTTAGTTTTCAGGCCTTACCGTATGTAATGTCTCAAAATTCCCTAGATGCAAACTATATGCCAAAATATGTCATTTCATTTGATGAATGCTAGTTACGAGAGGTTTCGAGAGGTTTCACGCAAACGAAATGATCACAAAACAACAAAAAACCTCTCTAATGCAGCTAATGGAAATTAACAAACTTTTCTTCAAGATCACTAGTCACTAATCACAATGAAAAGCTCTAATTCTCATTAACTAATACAAAGCAAAAGATATTTTTTCTTTTATGTTGATAGCAAAATGCACTAAACAAACTTTGAGAAATGATAACAAACAAATTCTACTCAATACAAGCACATTCAAATCCCTAAATCACAAAGCAAACCTCCAAAGAACGAGAAAAGTCCCAAAGACACCAATGAGCCGTGTAATCTAGGCTCAAAGCGAAACCAAGCGGAATTCAAGTGAAAACGGAGCAGGTCACCCAAATAACACAAAAAAATGATTTACAACCACCAAACAAGTGTAAGGGAGTAATCAGAGAGTCGACTGGACCAATAGAAGATCAAAAACACCTGAGGAAGGCTCGACACACAAAGCCACTAGATGCCCTAGGGCTAGAAATGTGAAATCGACGGAAAAAAGCAAACACCCAAAGGGTAAAGATCAAAGCCAGTCAAACAACACTCCAACGCACTCAAGTAGTCGAAAAAAGGGTACCCAGAACAAAAACCAAGCTTAGAGGGCTCACAACCAAGCAAACTTCGAAAGTTCCCAGGCCTGGCGCGACTGTCAGGCTGCAACTGACACCTTTCAGGGATTGGCGCGGGTTGTCAATGAGCAACAAGCGCCAATTGACGTGACTGTAGCGCTATAAAAGCGCGCCAGTCAGGTTTTCTATGGAAAAATAAAAAATATATGAGCCAAAGCTAGGCCAACAGTATCCAGGTACACCAAGGGATAAGAAGCAGCGCAAGAGCTCAACCCAAAAGGCTAACCAAGCAGGAAAAACCAAGAAACAACCAAGAAACAAGGCAAGTTCCAAGCCGTTCAGTTCATAAACCAAACTGGATATGGATTGAAGTGGCGTTGATCTACTTCACTAATGCAGAGAAATAACGTTTCGAAGGCTATCTGGCCATACTTCAGGGTCCGTCTAAAGTTTACAAATCAAACAACAAGACAAGTCAAACAACAGGACAAAGAGCTAACTCCCCAGTGGAGTCGCCAAATCGTTGTGGAGGTAAATCCCCTCTGCGGACAGAGGCGATCCCTACTAGCCCAAAATGGGTCTAGCAACAATCAAACAACGCTACCACGCAAGTTCCTAATTGCAAATAAAAGACCAATCATGAGGGCCTACCTGGATTCCAACGCTAGTACTTGTAGAAGAGTCGACGCTCTCGTTCCTTTGCTCTGGCTGGTCACGATCCCCACGATCTCCGTGAATGGACACCTGCACATGCAAAAAACAACACAAACACAAGCATAAAATCCAATAGATGCAACTATATATCACTCAGAAAGGATATAACTCATCATCATTACAAAAGACAATAAGAGTGGAACCATAATGATAGTCGTCTATTATTGATAAACAAAGAAGAATACAACCATAGTTCTGACGTCAAATCCTCCTTTGGCTGGGTGATTAGCAGCACATGTCTTGCAAAGCTTGTTGGGAATGGGAACAAGCCTCTCTCTCCTTGGTTATTTGGACAAGAATCTCCTTACTTTAGATTTAGCCTTATGGGAATGAAGAAGGCTTCTTGCAACATGAACTTGACAATTCTTAATCTTTGGAATTCTGGAACTTTGGAACTAGCTTGTCAAAGGCAAAAAGACAAGCTTTTATAGATAGAGGAGAAGGAGTTAGGATCATCCACAATATTCATGGGATTGGCTTTATCACTAAGAAGCTTCCATGAGAGGTGGCAAACTACTTCCCTTATATGGAGATTCGAAGCCAAACCAAACTAACTAAAGATAGATTCAGTCTAGGAGTGGGTTAAGAAGAACCTTCGGATGTTGGTTTGTTAAAAACACTACCCAGTTTGGTTGGCGCGAGTGCGACTCTAAGACAGAGCGCCAGCTGGCGCGCCCTCTTTGGAGGATTTCCCCCATTGGGGTGAGTGATACACAGTGAAATTGCACCAATGGAAAAAGGGTTGTTTTTATGGGTTTTTTGCGACTCGGCACCCCCACCGTGTGCCTCTGGTACGATAATGGGACATCCGCTAGCCGAGCATAATCTGAAATTCCTCGAGCGATACCCTCAAGGTTCTGGATGAGTTCTCCCCCCTCAACACCCTCCTCCTGAGGATCTGCTGTAGGCTAGTTTCTCCTCGCAATAGGAGACATGCCGGCTGGTCACTCTGGGCCAACATCTGCATATGCATATAATTGTTATTAGAACAAGCATGTATTAACAAAAGAAATTATAAAACACAAAATCAAAAAGAGGTCATACCTATCTCTTCATCCCAATCCTCTCCCTCTGGCATTGGGAGATCAGGGTCGCCAGTGAAGTCTATCCCTGCATATGGCCAATCCTCGACCATGATCAGTTGGTGGCAAAGCCACCCAAAAAACTCTGGCCTCCATGACATTTGCTGGCCTCCCCCCCCTCTAGGCATATGTGCCACCCAATGAGCCATCCTTGGCTCTTGAGGCCCCAGATCAGGTACAAAGGGCCCTTGGCCCTGAAAGATTGGTACCCATTCCAAAATGAACGTCACCAGAATGGAACCATAAGCAAACTGCTGCAGTTTGCCATGCTTATCTTTTGTAAGCTGCCTCTTCATGTTGGTCGTCACCGCTGCTGCCCAATTGAAGATAGTCAGATTTAGACACTTTGTAGCCAGTATTAGTTGGTTCTTTGTTGCTTCGTGGGGTGCTTGTGCCCCCGCAGCCCGTGTGATGGTGAATAACATTGCTTTGAGTGTTAAATCCTGTATAGTGGAGATATCCACTTTTGAACTGCCGGATCCAAATTGTGCCCCTAGGCACACTCGAGCCATCACCTCCTCCATTTTCTCACCGGATGGCCTGATACCTGTCAATAGGGGCACCGGCCCTTTGCGCGACAGTCCTGTGATGAAATAGACGTCAGATACGTCTAGTTCCAACACTTGGTCTCGTATACGAAACACTTGATCGCTTTCATCCCAAAGGTTGATTAAGTATCGTAAGAGCTCTGGCTGAGCTCGTAGGTAAGACGTGAGGAAGTATTTCTTTAGCCCGCAATTTCTAAGGGCTTCCATGCAGTCTTCATTTGCTATGGCTAATTCGTCTACCCTGTCATGCTCTCTTACCTTCCATTGGAGCACCATTTTGCTTGTTTCCCTGTAACCACAAGGTTAAAAAACAATGATCAGACCCTTGGTAAATTAAGAAATGCAATGAAATGGCTTTAAAAATGTCAAATTTTGAAAAATGGGTGCGCTCAGCCGTTGGCACCACTATTTTTAAAACAGTTGTGCCCATGGCGCGAGCCTTTGGAGAAAAAGGGCCCATTGGCACGGGTCCGTGCCTGATACCCGCGCCAATGGGCGCAACCCTATTTGTTAAAAATCCCTCCATAGGGGTCGATAAAGCAGGCTAAAACAAAAGGAAAATTGACTAAAATGGAGTAGGAGAGGAGGCCTCTTACCTGGAACTGGTGGCACTCCAAATGGTTGCACGGATTCGTTGCAATCGTCACCCAAAGATCGCACACCAAAAGCACTACTATCACTCTCCAATGAGGTAAAAGTAAAAAGTAATTTTTGTTTTTACCATTTTCACATGTTTATAGCTTTTTTAACCCTAAATAGGTTTTAAAAGTCATGTTTATGTATATTTTAATATATATTCCTGTCGAAAATGGATTTTACACTTGTTTTTGTGCAGCGATAGGTTTTCGTGCGACTTAGGCGACGAAACGAGTTATATTTTATACCTTTTCAGACTCGGTAAATACACGGAAAATTCATTTTGGAGTAATCTTTCTGCTCTTTTCTGACTCTCTAAACGTGAAAAGAATGCCGAGTTATTCCTCTTGACTCGTTAAACGTAAATGAGAGGTGTTCGTCTTCAAACTCTTTTCCGATCGTGTAACAATGAAAAGATTGTCGGACCCTTGTCATTTTAGGTTCGTTATCGGTTACAAAGCGACGTGGTTTTGATTGCTTTTTTACCATTTCAGGTCGAAATCACTAATCATGAAAAGTACTCCTTGATCGTAATGATCGGGCGGTTCTTTCAAGCATAGTTTCATACTTTTTCAGGCTCGAGAGACAAAAGTTTACGGAAAAGGACACCCCTGGAGTTTCCTTTTCCGCTGTCTTTTCAAACTCTCTAAACATGAAAATGCGCCGAGTTTTTCCTTTGTCAGACTCATTAAAAATTGATGACATTGGATTCCGTTGAAATGACGCCTCACAAGCATATGTTATCCCCGTCAAGCTTGTCATAAAAAATAACCGGGGTACTGTTGGGTCCCTATAATACTAGTGATTACCCCATTACTATGGTAGTTGTACCCCTTATTTATATTGTTGTGCTCCTATTGCCCCCATATTGTTATTTCTGTGCCCCATAGAATCCCTCTAATGTTATTTTTGTGGCTTTATATTATTATTGTTAGGTCGGCTGGGTTATATTGTGACTCCTTAGACCTCCTATATATAGAAAGGAAGTTTTGTCATTTGTATCATCCAAGCATTGTTCATTTATGTAATGTAAAGGAGGTTTCCCCCTCGAAGAGGCTGAATTCTAAGGCGTGGATCTCTCTTTTCTATCTTTTTGTGAGCTGGTTTCATAACATTTGGTATTAGAGCTTCGGATTCTAGGGTTTCGCTGCTCCAAACAAGTCATCGTGGAATTTTCGCTATAACTTTTTTTCTGTGATGTTTCAGAAGTCGCAAAAAAAACCCATTTGAGAAGAATTGGCACTGAACTTTGGGTCCGAATTTGAGAGCTTTTCGCGTGATATCTTCGGAGATATGATCTGAGCAAGTTGGCCTTTTTGCAGACTCCTGAATTACACTCAAAACAGGTGACCTGGGGAAAATCGTTATAACTTTCTCTCTGAGCATCAGATTAAAATTTAGTAAGAAGGTACAGAAAGAGGACAGACTTTAGTTTTTTCTTGTGTGCATCTTTCAGATCCAAAGGTTGAAACAGTGACTTGTGGCACGTCGTACAAGTTCGCTCTACTGAACTAGTCTATAATCAAGTCACTGTGGGAGATTTCACATAACTCTTCCTTGGAGAATCCAATTTGGGTCAGACTTGTGGCATTGGAAAGAGGACATAGAGGGCTACTACAGGTCAAAAATTCAGAACTAGATGATTGCAAAGTACAGAGATACATCAGAGGCAATATCGAGCTCCTACAAAGTGAAAAAATGTGTGTAGATTTTCTTAAATATTTGCTTAAGCTGGGTTGAAAATTTATTTGAAGGAATTCAAAGGGCATAGTAGAGCATTATTATCAGTAACTGATGCCCCAAGGAAAGAAAATGCAAACACCTCGTAAGGAACCTGAAAGCTCTAGCATGTCTCATGAAGAAGAGGAAGAAATGCTACATGATATATCAAAATTACAAGACCAAGTGCAAAAAATGTCAGCCTCACAAAAGCTAACAGAAGCTAAGATAAATGGCATGGAATCTAAGATAAAGGTCATGGAATCTAAGATGGACGATTGGAAGACAAATTTGAAGATAGACATGGACGATTTGAAGACAAATTTGAAGACAGACATGGACGATTTGAAGACAGATTTGAAGACAGACATGGACGATTTGAAGACAGATTTGAAGACAGACATGGACAAATTGAAGATAAATATGAATAAGTTGCTACAAGAAATGGTCACTAAGGGTGAAAGGGTAGTAACGGAAACTCATGATGAGAAAAAAAGAAATGTTAATCATGATTCCATAGAATCTAATTTGGGATCGAAGACCCATCATGTTCCAGAAATTGATATGAGGAAGTTTGATGGCAAGGATCCCGCAATATGGATATTACAGATGGAGCAATTTTTCAATCTCAATAATGTGCAAAACACACAAAAGGTACGTATGGAAACTTTATA
>APFE030013779.1:0-17597 GCA_000404065.3 Pinus taeda | reverse complement strand
TGTCTTCTCCTTAATAAATGTGAGGGTACATTGGGTAATGTGAAATGAATATATATATTGATAATGAGTTGGAGAGAACTATGTCTTCTCCCTAATAAATGTGAGGGTACATTGGGGAATGTGAAATGTAATTACATGGAGAGGACCATGTCTTCTCCTTAATAAATGTGAGGGTACATTGGGTAATGTGAACTGAATATATATATTGACAATGAGTTGGAGAGGACTATGTATTCTCCCAAGTAAATGTGAGGGTACATTGGGGAATGTGAAATGTAATTACATGGAGAGGACGAAGTCTTCTCCTTAATAAATGTGAGGGTACATTGGGTAATGTGAAATGAATACATACATTTTGAAATAATGGAAGGAGACCAAATTCTACCCAATATTCAAATTGAGAAGGTAAGTGGAGAATTTAAATAATGGAAATCATGAATTTTATATTAGACCTATATTTCTCAATATTTTCAGATAATGTAAACATTAACAAAATTTGTAGGATAAGATTTAAGTGGGGCATTACATCCACCCCTCCTTCAGAAAACTTTGTCCCGAAGTTAGAATGAAAAGATGCAAGGAGTTTGAAAGCATAGCAACCGGAGAGAGTTATAACAATGAAATCAGATAAGTTCGACAATGACATTTCTTCCCATCAAGAGTCTCCAACTGATCTATATCCTCCTATCCACCCTGGCCTACTTCCGTTCCCACCCTATCCGTCCTCTGCTGATTTATTAGTGGCAACGGCCATACTAACCACTGATAAAACCATCATGGTGGGAGTGTCGAATACATCAACCTAACTTCTCCCAGCAGGCAACTGGCAATTGTCATCAAACGTCTAGGGGAGCGTGTCCACCACTGCCCTCCCACGATTCCAGGTTTCAGAGGATACACGGTGGGAAATGCCTCCACCCCTCCTACAGAACTGGGGTCAATACCCTAATACAGACCACACTATAGAGCTGGTTGGACTTGTCATCGAATAATCCAGTCAGGTCGTCTTGCCACCTATCATTTGCATTTTACTCGTGTCATAAGAGTGCATATCAAGTAGATACCAAATATAATAGAACAATGTGCATTATACCTTCCCCATGAGATGTCTCAACCTTCCCTCAATGGACGAGTAGCTCTCGGCTATCATATAATTCTTTCTCCCTGCAGGTTAGCTCTCATTCATGCATTTATATAACAAAAAGACGTATAATCATCACATTATTAAGTCTAGTATCCACATGTCACTTTGTAGTTCATACTGGAAACAATCATAATTTCACTACATCATTCATTAGATAAATCATATCCACTTAAGCCATACATGAAACGACAATAGCTCTGATAAGTCTGTACTAGATAAATCATCACCAAGTAAGTCATACATCAAATGTTTCCATCATCAAAATCAAACCTAAGTAGTTTTACATGTTCAACCAAATGCATCAATATTACACAATGTTCATAAATAAATAATATGGAATTGCAACATAAAACCTTAACATAGATAGTTGTCTACGTCAAAATGGGCACCATAATTTCTCATGTGACATCTTTGTGGAACACCTCAATAACAATTAGAGTTGAAGATATTCAATTGTCCGTCATGGAAAATAGCATTTGAACCCAGATATGCTATAAGGTGGTACCAAAACCAAAATAACGGCAAGCAATGGATTAGTGCACTATCAATTCCACTAGAAGGTGCTAGTATAAGTTTTATGCATATAATTTCTTTAAAAAAAAAGTCTCACTCTTCCAATTTGATGGTTTTTTTCATCTTCGAAACCCATTTAGTTAATCTTGAAAATAAAAGACTCAAAACTTCAGAAGTTGTTTCCAACATGATTTTTATACTTTTTTTTTTTTTTTAATTGAGATAAATGTCCTCTAAATGCCAAAAGGTTCAAATTTATTATATATTTAATCATTGTTTACTAGTACTAAAACAACTTCATGATATATAATGCAGCTCACAATATGACCAGACAAATGAGAAATAAATAAACAAATGGAATAATTTCCTTTGCCCTGCTTCTATTAGTTTTTCCCCTCTAAATGGCACCACATTTCTAACGATGCCTACTCCTTTCACAAGTGGCCAGTGACCACAAAAGTTGTGAAGAAAGTTGAGGGTCCTTTTACCCAAAACTAGAGACATATTATTTTTTTTACGACATTTTTATTCAACAATAGAATAAGGGTAACAAGTGTATTCTCATATTTTCACTGGTATTTTATTGACTAAATAAGTTTTCATTCTAAAGTCCCAAATTATCTATGAATTGATCTTCTCATTTAATTTAAGATTATTAAAAATAACTATCATAATAATCCTTACACAAGTCTACAGTATTCAATCTATGTTTCTACTAGAAAATTCCACCACCCATAGAATAATCATTAACGTGACATATAGGATATTTCAACACATCCTAATCTGAATTCCCATGTTTCATAGAGTATTAAATGAGACTAGAAAAGTCATGCAAAGGTTTAGTTTACCAATCATGTATGTTTACCTGACTAGATTTCTCTCGCCTTGGCACAACCTCAAATTATTGTCATAAATACAAGAAATAATATTGACACTTTGGGTTTAGGTAATGGTATCCCAATAATGGTGATAATATCACAATAAGTATACCTAGTCTTATGGCTTGGAAGGGAGAGAAATTTTGGCTATATATTTGTCTTCATGTCAAAATGAATTTTTAAATATGTGCAAGGTAGTCTTAGTATCATTGTGTTGATGACCTTGATGAATTTGTATAAGCACAATGGAGAAAACCTTTCTCTAGGATGTCATCATGATATTGTGGGCTTTAAAAGTTTCCAAACAAAGTTGTGTTATATTTTCCATCTATCTGCGCAGGGAATCAAAGCAACACTACTAAGGATCACATCCAAATCACACTCAATCCAATGCAGTTGTAGGGGAAATCTCTTACTTTAAGCATTACTGTTATGGAATAACACTAACAATAGAGTTGATGCTTGGAGCTCAGAAAACATCTTAGGATAGAGGATGAGATGTTTCTTTATGCTGGAAAACATTCATACCATGATGGCCTACATGTGAAGTAAAATAAAATACATTCGAAACAAAAAGGGGCTTGGAGAAAATTGATTCCCTTACCTGTGTAACTGAAGAAGCAATGCCTCTTGAGTATGGTACTTGTCAATTTATTTTTCTAAATTAGTTGAACATGATATTTTCTAATCATATTTCTATGTTAATGGCACAAGATAGTGTAGAAGCTACCAAATTATTTTTGCTAGATTCTAATATTTGTGATAGTTTTGTAATTACCAAAAGAGGGGTTCGAACAAAAAGGGGGCTCGTTGCTATGTTGGTTTTCTTGCTGCCATTTTTTCTTTTTTAATTACTTGATGGGAGAATAATCAATAGAGGAGAGGGAAGCTTAGAAAAAGGCCAGCCAAGAAGTAGAACTTTAATGGTGTAAGAAGGGAATTGCTAATAGCATCCTTGGTGATCATTAGAAGAGTTAAGGGCTCTTCTTGCTAATGCATTAAAAGGATGAGAATCATTAAGTATATGGAGGGTGCTATGGTATTTCTCTGTTATTTTTGTGATAACGTAGTCATCATGGTAGGCATGCAATCTGCAACAAAGCCTCTACATTTCTGGGAGAAATTATCAAAACTTCTTTAGGCTAGAGAGAGAGAGAAAAAAGAAAAACAATAGAAATGTTTGTTGAAAATGTTAGTCTTTGTGAAATTATAATCATACATAAGGAAGAGAAAAATTCATAGTAGAAGGGAGCATTACCAAAATCTATATTAAAATTATTTCTAGGCAAGACAATAGCAGATTCTGTTTTTAACCAAACCTCTACTATAATGTGTCTTTTTCCTAATAGGTATCAGAAGCATGTTGAGAGCACTGTCAACTATAGCAGACTAATTTATTATTGGCAAAAGCTATAGCAAGTTAGAATAACGTTGCCAATTGAATCCTAAAATTGTAGCAGAACATGAATATTTCTATGAAGTCGAAATGTCTAGTTGAAGTTAGCAAGCCAACAACAACTAGGGTCATGTCTATTCATTTTATATATTCCTATGCTTTATCAAACAAGATTATAATCCATGGTTCTCTAGTCCATTATCATTATCAATGTCTGTAAGGGAATAATACTTTATGTAAAGCTTAACAACACTCAAATACTGAAATATGCTCGCTTATTTCCATCTCCATTGGAAACTTACCATAAGCATATATATAATCAAAGGAAACAACTTCACAACCAATGTGCTTGCAATATCTTTATAGCCCGAATCAAAAGCATTTTGTCAAGCAAGACAATGGCTAGAGGAGAGCATATTTGTATGCCTTGTGTATTTCTAAAATGAATATCAAAGAGTCTACAGGTGAAAGTTTTTGAAGTTTCTGAAAACTTTCCTTGAGATGATAAAATAAGACATTGAACAAGTACAATCTCTAATGAATAGTCAAGATGCGACCCACATATCGATGGCATTTTTAGTTTCAGAAATAGCCAAATGGATTTTGTCTTTTTATTCATCATAAAATTCTTGTCTTATTTATTTTACATTCAGCTCCATAAAGGGTATGGTAGTCACCAGGGAAGACATTTTTATTTTTATTTTTTTCAACCTCCCAATCTCCATCAATCTGATGAAAAATAACTGTAGTAGAAGGAATAACATAGTTTTAACACCAAAAAACAAAAATATAGACAAAATTGTGCTACTAAAGGGAAGAATGCCTATTTAACTAAGAAACACAAGATATCCTTTATCTTGTCAAGTGTCAACATATCTAACACAGAGTAACAAAATATTAAACAGATATCAAAATTAGACACTAGAATATCTAGAATACACTTGTGGTAAGAAAATGTTGCAAAGCACAATGGTTCTCTCAGTTAATGATAGGATGATCAACATGATCGGAAATTTCCTATAAAGCGGTTCATAAGAGTCTTGAAAATATTATCCCTAAAGCATTGGTAATTCCATGAAAAAAAGACTGAAGGAAACTAGATGGTAGCGACTCTGATAAGAAGAAACCACTTTTCATTGGCATGGAACTGAATGTTAGCCCTATATTGAGATGGAAGTATGATTTATTGACAACTTGAATGGTTCCCCCCCCTATTTTCGTGAATCCAACCTAATTCACAACTTGAAGCATTGAACACACCCAGTGAAATATGGGGATTGATTTACTGCAATCGAGCACACACAACTAAAATCACAGTTGGAGGCATTAAGCATAGCAAACAAGACATAGGGAAAGAAATGAAACATAACCTCAGATTTAAGTGCAACGTATGCACATTAAAATATACAGGGTGAAATTGTGGCTAACGCAATTCATATTCTAGCAAAATAAACATAGGCAACAAAATATAAACATTGAGACAAAGGCTGGAACAATCCACATGTATATTAAAATATTGAAACTAAGGTCCACTTAAACATGATATCTAGCTTGTATATCATCGTTCCTACCATATATAGCTACCCGTGTATTTTCAATAGGATTTTCCATGTTAGACACTCTTCTAATTATGTGATTATGAACTTGCTTAAGTTGAACCTTCACCTAGCTTAGATTTTAAGATAGGAAATGCAACACAGAACTTTCAATAAACACACCATGAGTAAATAGCATCACCTTTACATGCTTGATGGTAACTGTAGTTTGTATGTTTGGGTGACCATCTAGAACCCATGAAATCTATGAAACATATTATTCCTACACCTTTTAACCTTATAGACACCTGAGTAATAATGCAGAGGAGCTTGAAGACAGGGCATAATATCTATTATTTAATGCGGTCGAGAGAATACTCATATTGTTAAACATGTATCACAATAATGCAATGACATATAGGGCAGGAGTATTACTTATCTTTTAATGTTGGATCTAGAAACTGAGATGGGGACTCTATTTTTTTCACACAACTGTAGACAAATTACAGCCGAATTCACTTGCAATTGTCACCCTTGAACCAAATTCCAGAGCATGACAGGGGGGCTCACTTCTGGGATTCAGAAAAAAAATCTTCTCCACCTTCAACTAAGTCTCTAGACTAAAACTACTCTTGCTCACTTCCAGTGTTAGAAGTTTCAAAACCGTTTATGTACTTTGTCTCACAAGTCTCTTTATGTTCAGTTCTAATACAACAATTCTTCAGCTCACCCACATCATTGGCAGGTGAAATCACTAACCGGAGTTCACCTCTGAGCACGTTGTTCCTGTTTTTCCAATTAAAACATAATATCTGAATAAATTCCTTAGCCATTGAAACTCCTAAATCGAAGGGTACAGTCTATGCTTCCTTTCTAAACACCATAATTCAGGATTCTACCCTTATAGAAGATAAAGCCTATTTCCCCTTACCTGTCGAGATATTGTAGCCTCCCCAATTTACCATGCCTCCCCTTCCCTCTTGTCAGTTTCGCCCAAATCCTGTGATTCAACCCACATTACTCTATGTGTCTGCCTATTCCTTGCTATTTTTTGTAGGTTTTTCCTTGTCATCATTGGTTTTCCTGCTAATCTTGCAAGCTAATCACTAATGTGCCACTTCGTCTCCTATCATGGCTTACCACCAGTCAGCCTCCATGGTTTCCACCAAGCTAATCAATTTTAGTTTGCCTAACCCATGAATGACTGTAGGATAGATCTATTGTTTAGTTACCAGTATGTTGTAAGGATTTATCTTCTGAATATACAATACATATCTTAGTCACGACTCACACTAGATATGATAATCATCTATTTTTGAACAATGAAAGCAAGTTAGATTTGATAGCAGAAAGGAAACTTGGCACTAACCATTACAAATGAATAAAACAGATGCCCGAATAAAACTATAGTAAGGTCAAAAAGGCAGATTTATTAGAACAATCTTGAAGTTACTTTCGACTAGATGCTGGTGAGATCTGATTAAGGGTCACTACAAAACTGGTGGATAGCTTAACTTATACTCAATTAAAGTTTTTATTTTTGCGCTAACTCTCTTTAATGATTCTGTCAAAAAAATTAACACTCACTGAATTTCATTATTATACTTTGTCTCCCTTCTTTGCTTAAAATACATGGTGACCAACTTCTAAATAAGGAAATTTCAAGGGTTTAGTGGAAGTTAAGTTACAACATAATTTTTATCTCCTCAGTTAAAATGACAAGGGAATGTGAGATGACCCTAAATTGAATTTCTTGTAGTATCATCCATCTTCTTACTTTGGCCAAAGATATTTCACATGCTGCGATTCTACACTCACCAAATATGATAAGTGGACATAAATCTATACAACTTCCTTGATGCAGGTCCCAAGTTTTATAGAAGTTTTGAGACGAATCAAAGTTCAGTTTAGTCAAATTCACTAGTGAATCAACAAAGTATTAATCCATCCACCAAGGTACTTTGCGGTCCACTCCACTCAAATGGGATGAGTTTCAAAGGGGTGAGGCTTGGTGCAAATGTGAGGCAATAATGTTGTACTACTAGATAGTTACTCCTCAAACATGGAAAATAATGTAAAAGAGGTATGATCTATGTGGAGCATTCCCTGAGGCCCAAGGGTATGTTTCTCAAGCTTTTAAGAAAATTGTATATATCCTTTAACAAAATCTCCTAAAATACTAGAGTGCAAATGTATGTTTGAAACAATAAGAAACTGAGCTCGGCCCAATCTATATATGAGGGAATATTGGCCCCAATAAAATTAGCAAGAAAAACATAATAAGAGGATAGGGAATAGCCATGCTACCCATGATTTCTAACACCAAAGAGACAATAGTGAATTCCTCATTTCCTGGCTATATAAGAGCACCATTTCCTGGAGACACCTTTTGGGCCTCTGGATCCAACCATCCTCTTTCGGTCTTCAAGACAAACTTGTAGCAGGCATTGGGTCTGCAATTGTGATTACACCATGAAAACGGGGACCTATAAACAGTAGTCCCAAGCATGACACATTGTAATTCAAATTGGAATAAACCAGCTTCTTATGTGGGCATTTCTTCATCCACCTACACTTGAACCCCATTCGTAATCGTAAGACCTCTTCCTCCAGCCTTTGCCCAAAATTTTGACTCACATTATATTCTGTATCTCCAATGTAAACTCCAGCATGTTGTCTTGCTAAAGCCATGAGCCTCGCTCCTTCGCGGATTTGATGTGCCATTTCTGTTGTATCTGTATCTTTTTCAATTTCACAATCTTCATGGTGATAGATATTATTGATTGCATTATTGTGGAGAAGTAGTTGATAGTTGGTCATTAAATTGTTGATGTCACGATAACATGAATACAGTGGGAAGTATAATTAAAGGATCCTGGATGTTTGCGTTGGCAATGGAGAGCAAGTAGTCTCAGAGCAACTTGTAAATCACAAGTAACCCCAAGGGCTGGAATGGTTTTGGTACCTTGCCAGGTATTGGGAACGAAGCCTTCTTGTTTTATAAGGCTGAGAAGGTGGCATTCTCCGCTTTCTATGTGGCTTTTAAAGTTTGTAACCCTGCAATATTGTGTGCAGTAAATTACAGAGCCTACGCATTGGCCTTCGCATGGATGAACATGGTGCAAATACTGAGGATTTGAATTATGGAGAGAAAATTGTAAAGGACATTTCTGATATAGATCCTCCTAGTTCCGTAAGTTCAAAACAACCATTAACTCAACATTTGGCCGAGTTTAATGTTGAATATGAAAGTTCAAAGGAAAACGACTCTGATGAAGACTGGTGTAAAAATGTGAAGGATGTGGATTACACCAACGATAATGAGAGTGAAGAAAACATGAGCCATGAAGAAGAATTGTTGGAAAGAAAACGCAAGATAAGACTAGGAACTACCGAGAAGGGAAAATCTGGCAAAAAAAAATGGTTCTGAAGAAAATGGGTGACACCTCTCTTAGTAATCAATTAAATTTAGAAATCCCTGACAACAAAATGAAAGTGGAAGTGGAAACCATTGTTCTCATGTCCTATAAGCCTCTTGGCTCAATGCAGTTGAATGCAAACTGTAGGAAATCTTGGAAGCAGGACATGATAACAATATTTGTGAAAAGTTGAAGTCTGTGACAGACTTGGTAAGTGGCAGTGGGATACCAATCTCTCTAAGTGGAGAAGTTGTAGAGAACTTTGGTTGTCATTCCAGGCTATTTCGAGGTTAAAATTATAAGATTTGTGGTGTCGTCATCCAATACGAAGAGGGGGCAAAGCCAAGTATCAAACATGGCAATTTTTTGACATTTAAGATTGACGCACAACCATCCTACCTACCATCATAAAAGCTGTAAAAACCGCTTCTAAAATTCCTCTGAGGAGCAAGATACCTATCCTGATCATTCACATACAGCTTGCCTCACGACCATACCATCCCATGGTATTGTATATGAAATCGGTGGCAGAGTCTGAGTGGTTTAAGGAGATAAACTTGAAATCTGTTGGTAGAGTAGACTTAACACACATCATAAGGAACCTGATGATTTGGATTAATGTCTCAAGGCCTCTGCTATTCAAATGAAATCTCATGCTCTGGGTAGCTACAAAACTAGTTTCCATTGCTTTTCATGGCAATAAGGAGGGTATTTTTTTATTTTTTTTAAACAATTTGTTATATGAATATATTTTAAGATTATAAGTCCTTATGAGGGTTACAAGTTCCTTATAACAGAATTTGGGGTTTAGTGGGCTTTAGGTCCAGATTTTGAACCATGGCTTTGATACCACGTGTAAGGCCCTATCCTAGGGTCTTCTAATAGATCTATTACCTTTGGAATTTAAATGCAATAAGAGGCAATAATTTACTTTCTTACCAGACTTTTAAACAATGAAAAAATTACCATTTATACTCTAATCCCTATAACTTATAGTGAACGTTTCATTTCAATAATTTACTTGAATAATCTATGCATAGAGAAATACATGTACCCATGGCTGATGGAGATTCCCTTGAGCTGCTACTCTTGCTGAAACGCTCCTCTTGACTAACCCAACTGGATTTACCTCCCAGCCAACTAGGAAATAATTCCTAGCCCAAGAAACCTCCACACGTTCCCTAGCCCTTCAAGCCCAAGTCCAACTAGATCTAGTGTGTCCAAAATGAATAATATAGACCAAGATGAATAATATTTTCCTCCTCTCAACTAACCCAAGAAACCTCCACAGGTTCCTTAGGTCTCCAAAAATCACAACAGGTTCTTAGGATTGTTGTGATTTTTGGAGACCTAAGGAACCTGTGGAGGTTTCTTGGGTTAGTTGAGAGGAGGAAAATATTATTCATCTTGGTCTATATTATTCATTTTGGACACACTAGATCTAGTTGGACTTGGGCTCGAAGGGCTAGGGAACGTGTGGAGGTTTCTTGGGCTAGGAATTATTTCCTAGTTGGCTGGGAGGTAAATCCAGTTGGGTTAGTCAAGAGGAGCGTTTCAGAAAGAGTAGCAGCTCAAGGGAATCTCCATCAGCCATGGGTACATGTATTTCTCTATGCATAGATTATTCAAGTAAATTATTGAAATGAAACGTTCACTATAAGCTATAGGGATTAGAGTATAAATGGTAAAATTTTCATTGTTTAAAAGTCTGGTAAGAAAGTAAATTATTGCCTCTTATTGCATTTAAATTCCAAAGGTAATAGATCTATTAGAAGACCCTAGGATAGGGCCTTACACGTGGTATCAAAGCCATGGTTCAAAATCTGGACCTAAAGCCCACTAAACCCCAAATTCCATTATAAGGAACTTGTAACCCTCATAAGGACTTATAATCTTAAAATATATTCATATAACAAATTGTTTAAAAAAAATAAAAAAATATCCTCCTTATTGCCATGAAAAGCAATAGAAACTAGTTTTGTAGCTACCCAGAGCATGAGATTTCATTTGAATAGCAGAGGCCTTGAGACATTAATCCAAATCATCAGGTTCCTTATGATGTGTGTTAAGTCTACTCTACCAACAGATTTCAAGTTTATCTCCTTAAACCACTCAGACTTTGCCACCGATTTCATATACAATACCATGGGATGGTATGGTCGTGAGGCAAGATGTATGTGAACGATCAGGATAGGTATCTTGCTCCTCAGAGGGATTTTAGAAGCGGTTTTTACAACATTTATGATGGTAGGTAGGATGGTTGTGCGTCAATCTTAAATATCAAAAAATTGCAATGTTTGATACTTGGCTTTACCCCCTCTTCGTATTGGATGACGACACCACAAATCTGATAATTTTAACCTCGAAATAGCCTGGAATGACAGCCAAAGTTCTCTACAACTTCTCCACTTAGAGAGATTGGTATCCCACTGCCACTTACCAAGTCTGTCACAGACTTCAACTTTTCACAAATATTGTTATCATGTCCTGCTTCCAAGATTTCCTACCATTTGCATTCAACTGCATTGAGCCAAGAGGCTTATAGGACATGAGAACAATGGTTTCCACTTCCACTTTCATTTTGTTGTCAGGGATTTCTAAATTTAATTGATTACTAAGAGAGGTGCCACCCATTTTCTTCAGAAGCATTTTTTTTTTTGCCAGATTTTCCCTTCTCGGTAGTTCCTAGTCTTATCTTGCGTTTTCTTTCCAGCAATTCTTCTTCATGGCTCGTGTTTTCTTCACTCTCATTATCGTTGGTGTAATCCACATCCTTCACATTTTTACGCCAGTCTTCATCAGAGTCGTTTTCCTTTGAACTTTCATATTCAACATTAAACTCGGCCAAATGTGGAGTTAATGGTTGTTTTGAACTTACGAAACTAGGAGGATCTGTATCAGAAATGTCCTTTACAATTTTCTCTCCATAATTCAAATCCTCAGTATTTGCACCATGTTCATCCATGCGAAGGCCAATGCGTAGGCTCTGTAATTTACTGCACACAATATTGTAGGGTTACAAACTTTAAAAGCCACATAGAAAGCGGAGAATGCCACCTTCTCAGCCTTATAAAACAAGAAGGCTTCGTTCCCAATACGTGGCAAGGTACCAAAACCATTCCAGCCCTTGGGGTTACTTGTGATTTACAAGTTGCTCTGAGACTACTTGCTCTCCATTGCCAACGCAAACATCCAGGATCCTTTAATTATACTTCCCACTGTATTCATGTTAATCGTGACATCAACAATTTAATGACCAACTATCAACTACTTCTCCACAATAATGCAATCAATAATATCTATCACCATGAAGATTGTGAAATTGAAAAAGATACAGATACAACAGAAATGGCACATCAAATCCGCGAAGGAGCGAGGCTCATGGCTTTAGCAAGACAACATGCTAGAGTTTACATTGGAGATACAGAATATAATGTGAGTCAAAATTTTGGGCAAAGGCTGGAGGAAGAGGTCTTACGATTACGAATGGGGTTCAAGTGTAGGTGGATGAAGAAATGCCCACATAGGAAGCTGGTTTATTCCAATTTGAATTAAAATGTGTCATGCTTGGGACTACTGTTTATAGGTCCCCGTTTTCATGGTGTAATCACAATTGCAGACCCAATGCCTGCTACAAGTTTGTCTTGAAGACCGAAAGAGGATGGTTGGATTTAGAGGCCCAAAAGGTGTCTCCAGGAAATGGTGCTCTTATATAGCCAGGAAATGAGGACTTCACTATTATCTCTTTGGTGTTAGAAATCATGGGTAGCATGGCTATTCCCTATCCTCTTATTATGTTTTTCTTGCTAATTTTATTGGGGCCAATATTCCCTCATATATAGATTAGGCCGAGCTCAGTTTCTTATTGTTTCAAACATACATTTGCACTCTAGTATTTTAGGAGATTTTGTTAAAGGATATATACAATTTTCTTAAAAGCTTGAGAAACATACCCTCGGGCCTCAGGGAATGCTCCACATAGATCATACCTCTTTTACATTATTTTCCATGTTTGAGGAGTAACTATCTAGTAGTACAACATTATTGCCTGGCATTTGCACCAAGCCTCACCCCTTTGAAACTCATCCCATTTGAGTGTAGTGGACCGCAAAGTACCTTGGTGGATGGATTAATGCTCTATTGATTCACTAGTGAATTTGACTAAACTGAACTTTGATTCGTCTCAAAATTGTATATAAAATTTAAAATAATGGAAGGAGACCATATCCTACCTAAGATTCAATTTGAGAAGGCAAGTTGGTAATTTGAATAAAATAGAAATAATGAATTTTATATTAGTAAATAAATTTATAGTTTCCAAAATGAAGGTATTCACTAATATTTCTCAATATTTTCAAGTAATGTAAACGTTAATAAAATTTGCATGATAATATTTAAGTGGGGCATTACATTATGGACCACACCAACACCATCTGCTACCTCCCTCTCCCTATTTCCTTATCAATTTTACCCCATATATCTCCTACCGTTCAATTGGCCCCCCATACCCTCTTCCTTCCTATTCCTTTGTCCCTTCCCTCACTTTCCCTACATCCGCACACCTTATCTCTAAGATACTAATAGAAAATTTCTCCCCTTATTTCCCATCTCCCTCTCCCCTACCTTCCTCCATCATTCCCATTTTTCTCTTACCCTTTTTATCCTCCATCGTGTCCAACTCTTAGGCTCACCATCCCCACACATTCTCTACCTCTACCTTTTCTCCCTTTCTTCCTACTCTTCACTCACTCCCATTGTCTCTCTTACCCCATACCAAGCCCCTTACATGTGGCCTCAGTTATCACCCTCCCCCCTCCTCAACCTAGACATTTCCTCTCCTTCTCTCTCTTTCCTTCCTTCCCAACCTCATTCCCTCCTCCATATCCCTCCCATTTCCCCCACCTAGCACCTCCCCCATCCCTCCCTCCATCTACCTTTCTCCCCACTTCCCCTCCTCTTTTCCCTTTCCCCTCCTCTCCTCCATGTTTATCCATCCCATTTTCTCTCTCTCCCCTAATCCCACTTAAGTCACCTCCCTCCTTCCCCGATAATCTTCTCATACACTTCTCCCTGTCTCTCCCCCTAGCTAAACACCAACATTAATTTTCACCTCTCCCTCTTGCTCTCTTCCTTCCTCATTCATTCTCTCCTCCTCTATCTCGCTTCCTCCCTAATATCTCCCTTGTTTCATGACTCCCTTTTTTCTTCTTGCTCCCCATTCCCTCTCTTCCACCCAACAGCCTCCCTATACCACACTCCCACCTACTTCATCTAATCCCTTTCTCTAACATTCTCCATCCCTCACTCCTACTAGCTTGAAATCTTATACCTCTTCTCCTCTCCCTCCACCTTATCTCCCCCCCTTCTATCATCCCTCCCCTTTGCTCTAACCCTCAACATCCCCACACACTCTCCCCCTCAACCTTCATTCCATCGCTTCCTACTCCTAGATCCCTCCAACTCTGTTACCTCCCCCCCCCACATACCACCCCCCATACCTCCCACTCACCCCCACACCCTCAGCTTCTTCTCCACTTCCGGCCATCACACAACACATACCCTCTCCCTATCCCTCTTCCCCTCCCTCTCACCATCCTTTCCTCCTTTTATCCATCCCACCCCATTCTTACCCTGCTAGTCTCTCCCTACCTCCAGTAACCCCCACACTCTCTTAATCTATCTCTCTTTTCCCTTACAACCCACCTCCCTTTCCTCTTTCCTATTTACCTCCTACCCTATCCCTCCATTGCTTCATTACCCCCCTCCCTCACCTTTTCTCCCTTCTCCAAATCCTTTCCCTCATTTCTCCTCTCCTCATCTTTTGTTCTCTCCCCTTATCTTGAATAAGCAACCTATCCCCATCCCCTATACTCTCCTCATACACTCCCGCATACCTCCCTCCTTTCTCTCCACCTCACTACCCCAACACTCATCATTTCCTGTACCTTTGTCTCTCTCTCTTTCCTTATCCCTATACCTACCCCTTCTCTCTTTGCTTCCATACCTCTCTATTTTCTCCCTTCTCTCTCCCCCTTCTATCATCCCTCCCGTTTTCTCTTACCCTCAACATCCCCACACTCTCTCCCTGTCAACTTTCATTCCATCACTTCCTACTCTTCCATCCCTCCAACTTTATTACCTATTTTTATACAATATTTTGTCACGCCTCCTGCACTTCCATGTGACATATCTTGAAGTGCCCGAAACATGATAATTATACAGTATACTCATCCATGTATATAGTTCATATCCCTCCTTTAACTTTGCCTCGAAAATATCTGGATCTTTCCCTGAAGAAATGGCTCTTAAAACCCTAAAATGATAGTCATAACCATGATGATCACCTGTTGTACCTTGTTAGGCCAGCAACTGCATCACCCTTTTCTCTCTCATACTGACAATCGTCTCAAAAAGGAAGTTTTCCCAAAGAGGATGACAAGCTTCCAGAGCAATGAGATGGAAGTGGTTTCGCATAGATGAGGTCGAATCCTCCTAACTTGACCCCTTGGTCTCATCCGTATGAGTTACCTCCATGAGATGTGGGCCTAATCCTATCTTTGGAGGAGGCCTAACTTCCTCTCCCAACCTATAAATTCCCCCTCTACCATTCTCAAATGGTTGATCTATGTCCGTTTGCACCCCTATACTGAGCTTGTGCTTAGAGACTATTCATTAGACTTGGAGGAGTGTTGGAGAGTTTCCTGGCTTGGACTTAGATTACCACTCAAGGAGAGCCTTTCAAAATCAAGGCTATGGTTGTAAGCTTCCCTTTATTCTTTAAATAATAATACCACTCCTCATTCATCTTTGCAAAATATATATGTTCATGTATGTATCAACTTGACATTCCTTGATCAGCTAAGTAGGTTATTATTGGATTTTCTATTGGGTTTGGCATGCCTTGTTGTCTCTTGGTCACTTGTGAAGGTAAATAAGCACTTAAACAAGCAAGAACAAGTCCGTGACACAACGATTTGAGGATATCAACAAAGTAAATCGAATTAGCATCAAAGAAAGGTAGGCCATCTCTCTTATTCTACTTTTCAATTATAATCTCAGAAGATGTCTAGTTGATTGTCAGTTCACTTGCGAAGCCCACTCATTGGGCTAGAGGGGCCATATTTATCCATAGAGAGGATTAACCTTGTCAACACCTCCCCCTCCCACATACTAACCCCCATAGCTCCCACTCCTCTCCTCTCCCTCTCCCCATCCCCAAAAAACACATACCCTCTCCATATCCCTCTTGCCCTCCCTCACACCATCCTTTCCTCCTTTTATCCATCCCACCCCATTTTTACCCTCTTAGCCTCTCCCTCCCTCCAGTATCCCACATACTCTTTGAATCTATTCCTCTCTTCCCACATCCCTTAGCCCCTTTCCCACTAGCCTCCTACCCCATCCCTCTGTTGCTTCATTCCCCCCCTTCGTCACATTTCCCCCCTTCACCAAACCCTTTCGCTCCTTCCTCATCTCCTCCTTTTTCGTTCTCTCCCACTATCTTAAATAAGCAACCTAATTCCCTCCTCTATACTCTCCCCGTACACTCCCCCCTCCCTCCCTCCTTTCTCTCCACCTCACTATACCCAACACTCATCTTTCCCTCTACCTTCCTCTCTCTCTCTCCCTATCCCTATACCTAACCCTTCTCTCTTCGCACCAATTTCTCTATTTTCTCCCTCGCACGCACCCTCCAACTGCACATCTCCACACTTCCCCATGCTTTGCCTCACCCCTCTCTCCCACTCTCTCCCTCCTCCCCCAACAAATCCCCTTCTTTTCTGTCTTCTTATCTCCTTCCTAGTTCTCATGACCTCTGCTTCTCTCCCACCCTTCTATCCTCCCTCCTGTTTTCTCTTACCCTCACCATCCCCATACTCTTTCCCCTTACACTTTCTTAACCTCGCTTCCTACTTCTCCATCCCCCCCACTCCCTTGTCCCCCCATAATATCCACCTTACCTCCCACTTCGCTCCCTCAACACCCAAACAAACTCTCACTCTATCCATCCTTCCCCTACGACATGTCATCCTACACCTTAGCTCAACCAGTTTCCTCCCACATCTGTCCCACCTTGATCCCCCTTCTCTAAGCCCTTTATGTCCCCTTCCTCTCCTTCATCCTTATCCCTCCCTCTTCCTTTCCCATACACCACATACACTCGCGCCTCCCAATCCCTCTCCCCCTCACTCGCTATCCCTCCCCCCCTCACTACCCAACCTTCTTGTACCGATTTCTTATTTCTCTTCTTAATTCCCTTCATCTCGCTCTCCCCCTTCCTCCTACCCTTTAGTCACTCTCCTTCCTTCATCTTCATTGCTCTTACCAACCCCTGAACCTAGACGCCCAACATGCCCCTCTAACTCTCTTCTCAATATATAAATATACATTTATAAAAATATATTCATATATACAACATAAACATTTAAAAGCTACATAGAAACTAACATTACAAAAACGCATGCCTATATATTAAAAGCTAAAAGTAATATTCAATGTTATGCATATTATACATATAAAAAGTTATTTTATTTAAACATAAACAATTGAATAAGGCGCATAATATCGCACGTAAAAAAATCTATATAACTTAAAAACGTTGACAAATTTTATCATAGAACTATACCATTATATAACAAAAATATATTTACAACCCATATTAATTAATTGTAGAGAAAACAATACAAAAATAAAAATATTAATATTAGCAAA
>APFE030013776.1:0-10510 GCA_000404065.3 Pinus taeda | reverse complement strand
AACAAATGTCGTTTATGTTATTTTGTGTGTCTATTAAAATAATTTACTAAAGTGTTATAATCCCTAAACCCTAAACCCTAAGCATTTTACAACATATTAAAAAGTGTTTTGTAACTTTAATCTAAGTGTTTATTAAAATAACTTACTAGTTTGTTTCAAAACTTAAACCCTAAACATTAAACGCCCAAATCCTAAACTGTAAGTGATTTATAACATTATATAAATCATTTTGTAACTTTTACTTAAGTGTTTATTAAAAGCATTTACTAAAGTGTTATAATCCTTAAACTCTAAACCCAAAACCCCAAAACATAAGGATTTTATAACATTTTAAAAAGTGTTTTGTAACATTTATTTAAGTGTGTATTAAAACCATTTACTAAAGTGTTCTAAACCCTAACCCCTAATCCCTAAACCCTAAGCCCCAAACCTTAAACCCTAAACCATATACCATAAACTCTAAACCCTAAGCATTTTTGTAACTTTTATTTAAGTGTTTATTAAAAGAATTTATTAAAGCATTATAAACCGTAAACCGTAAACCACACAACTCAAACCCAAACCCTAAAACTTAAGAATTATCTAACATTTGAAACCCCAAGCGCTAAACCCTAATTTTTTTCTAACAATTTAACAAGCGTTTTCTAACTTTTTTTAAGTGTTTATTAAAATCATTTACTAAATTTATAAACCCTAAACCTTAAGAATTTTATTACATTTTAACAAGCATTTTGTAACTTTGTAAAACCCTAAACCCTAAGCATTTGATAAAATTTTAATAAGCATTTTGTAACATTTTTTTTTATTTTTTTTACTAAAAGCATTTACTAAAATGTTATAAACCATAAACCCTAAATAGAAAACCCTAATCCCTAAACCCCAAAACCAATACCCTAAACCCTAAACCCAAAACCCTAAATCCTAACCATTTTATAACATTTTAAAAAGCATGTTCAAACTTTTATTTAAGTGTTTATCAAAATAATTTACTAAAGTATTATAAAAGCTAAACCCTAAATACTAAACCCCAAAATCTAAACCCTAAATCATAATTCCTAAATGCTAAACCTTAAACCAAAACCCTAAACCTTAAACCCTAAACACCAAACCTAAACCCTAAACCCTAAACCCTAAGAATTTTATCACATTTTAAAAAGTGTTTTGTCATTTTCATTTAAGTGTTTATTAAAAAAATTTACTAATGTTTTATAAACCCTAAACGCTAAACCCCAAACCCTTAACACTAAACTCTAAACCTGAAACCCTAAACCCTAAACCCTCTTCTCTAAATCCTAAACCCTAAACCCTAAACTCTAACCATTTTATAACATTTTAAATATCATTTTGTTACTTTTATTTAAGTGTTTATTAAAATGATTTACTAAAGTGTTCTAAATCCTAAACCCTAAACTGTAAACCCTAAACCCTAAAACCTAAGCATTTTATAAAATTTAAAAACGTTTTGTAATTTTATTTAAGTTTTTATGAGGAAACTTTACTCATGTATTATAATCCTGAAACTCTAAATACTAAACCCTATAACCTAAATCCTCTACCCTAAGAATTTTATAACATTTAAAAAACAATTTTGTAACTTTTTAAGTGTTTATTAACAACATTTAATAAATTGTTATAAACCCTAAACCTAAACCCTAAAATCTAAATCCTAAGTATTTAGTAACATTTTAAAAGGCACTTTGTTACTTTTTTTTAACTCTTTATTAAAATAATTTACTGCAAACTGTGAACCCTAAGAATTTTAGAACATTTTAAAGCCTAAACCCTAAACCCACAACAATTTATAACATTTTAACAAGCATTTTGTAACTTTTTTAAGTGATTGCTAAAACCATTTACGAAACTATTATAAATCAAAAGCCATAAACCCTAACCCGAAACCCTAAGAATTTTATAACATTTTAGCAATATTTTTTAAGTTTTGTTTAAGTGTTTCTTGAAATCATTTACCAAACTTTTATAAAACCAAAATCCTAAACCCTTAACACTAAACCCTAAACCTAAAACCACAAACCCTAAACCCTAAACCCTAAGCATTTTATAACCTTTTAAAAAACATTTTCTAACATTTATTTTAGTGTTTTTTAAAATAATTTACTAAAGTGTTATAAACCCTAACCCCTAACCCTAAAAATTAAACCCTAAACTCTAAAGCCTAAAGCCTAAACCCCAAACCCTAAGCCTTACACCCTAAATGGTAATCACTGAGCATTTTATAACATTTTAAAAATAATTTTGTAACTTTTTCTTAAGATTTTATTAAAAGCACTTACTAAAGTGTTATAAACCCTAAACCATAAACCCTCAACCCTAAACCCCAAACCCTAACACTAATATTTTTAAAAACATTTTAAAAAGTGTTATAAACAGTAAACCATAAACACCAAACCCTAAAACCTAAGGATTTTATAACATTTTAAAAAACATTTTGTAACTTTCATTTAAGTGATTTTTAAAACCATTTACTTATATTTTATAAACCCTAAATCCTAAACGCTAAACTCTAAACCCGAAACCATAAATCCTAAACCCTAAACCCTAAACCCTAAACCCTGACCATTTTACAACATTTTAAAGACAAATTTGTAACTTTTATTTAATTGTTTATTAAAATAATTTATTAAAGCATTATAAACCAGAAACCCTAAACTCCACACCACAATCCCTAAACCCTAAGAATTTTATAACAATTTAAACCCACAAGCGTTTTGTAACTTTTGTCTAAGCATTTATTAAATGAATTTACTAAAGTTTTATAAACCCTAAACCCTAAGCATTTTATTACATTTTAAGAGGCTTTTTGTAGCTTTTTAAAACCCTAAACCCTAAACGCTAAACCCTAAGCATTTTATAACATTTTAATAAGCCTTTTGTAACTTTGTTTAAGGGTTTATTAAAACCATTTACTAAAGTGTTCTAAACCATAAAACCTAAGAATTATTTAATATTTTAACAATCGTTTTTAACTTTTATTAAAGTTTTCATTGAAATCATTTACTAAATTGTCCCTAAACCCTAAACACTAAGAATTTTATAACAATTTAATGAGCGTTTTGTAACTTTTTGTTGAAGTGTTTATTAAAACCATTTACTAAATTTTTATAAAATATAAACCATAATCCCTAAATCCTAATCATTTTATAGAATTTTAAACCCTAAACCCTATACCCTATACCCTATACACTAAACCCTAAAGCTTAAGAATTTCATAACATTTTAAAAAGAGTTCTGTAACTTTTTTTGAGTGGTTATTAAAGGCATTTATTGAAGTGTTATAAATTCTAAACCCTAAACACTAAGCATTTTATAACATTTTAAAAAGTGTTTTGCTACTTTTTTTAAGTGCTTATTAACAGCATTACAGTGTTATAAACCCTAAACCCTACACACTAAACCCTACATATTTTATACCATTTTAATGCATAAACACTAAACCGTAATCATTTTATAACATTTTAACAAGTGCATTGTAAATTTTTCTTATGTTCTTTTTAAAAGAATTTACTAAAGTGGTATAAATCCCAAACCCTAAACCCTAAGCCCTAACCCTAAACATAAAGCATTTTATAATATTTTGAAAAATGTTTTGTGAGTTATTTTATGTGTTTATCTAAGCCATTTACTAAGGTGTTTTAACCCTAAACCTTAAGTATTTTATAACATTCTAACAAGTGTTTTGTAACTTTTATTTAAGTGTTTATTAAAAGCATTTACTAAAGTGTTATAAACCTCCAAATCCTAAAACCTAAACGCCAAACCCTAAACTTCAAACCCCTAACCCTAAACCCTAAACATTAACCATTTTATAACCTTTCAAAAATGTTTTGTAACTTTTATGTAAGTGTTTATTAAAAGAATTTAATAAAGTGTTATAAACCTTAAACCCTAAAACCTAAACCCTAAATCCTAAAACCTAAACCCTAAACCTTATGTATTTTATAACATTTTAAAGAGATTTTTGTAACTTTTGTCTATGTGTTTATTAAAAACATTTACTAAAGTGTTATAAACCCTAAACCGTAAAACCATAAACGCTAAGAATTTTATAACGTTTTTAAAAGCATTTTATAGTTTTTATTTAAGTGTTTATTAAAAGCATTTTATAACATTTTAAAACCTAAAGACTAAAGCCTAAACCCCAAACGCTGAGCATTTTATAACATTTTAAAAAGTGTTTTTTAACTTTTATTCAAGTGTTTGTTAAAAGAATTTACTGAAGTGTTTTAAACAATAGACACCAAACCCTAAGAATTTTATAGCATTTTAACAAGTGTTTTGTAACTTTTTTTAAGTTTTTATTAAAATCATTTACTAAAGTCTAATAAACCCTAAATCCTAAGCCCTAGGAATTTTAAAACCTTTTAAAAAGTATTTATTAAAAGAATATAATAAAGTGTTAGAAACCCTAAACCGTAAACCTAAACCTTAAACCTTAAACCCTAAACCCTAAACCCTAAAAACTAAACATTTTATAACATTTTAAGAAGATTTTTCTAACTTTTTTTAAAGTGTTCATTAAAACACAAAATCTAAACAATAAAACCCAAACCCTAAATAATAAACAATAAATCCTCAACCTAAACCCCAAACTCTAAACCCCGAGCATTTATAACATTCTAAAAAGTGTTTTGTAACTTTTTTTTAAGTTCCTATTAAAATAATTTACTAAAGTGTTATAAATCCCAAACACCAAGCACCAAACCCTAAACCCTATGTCCTAACTCTAAACCCTAAGCATTATATAACATTTTAAAAAGTGCTTTGTAAATTGTTTTAAGTGTTTATTAGAAGAAATTACTAAATTGTTATAAACCCTAAACACCAAACCCTAAACCCTAAAACGGAAACATTTTATAACATTTCAAAAAGTGTTAGACTTTTTTTAAGTGTTCATTAAAATCACTTACTAAAATGTTATAAACCCTAAACCCTAAACCATAAATCCTTAACCATAAATCCTAAACCATAGGACCCAAACCCTAAATCCTAAACCCTAAACCCTAAACCCTAAGCATTTTATAACATTTTAAAAAGTGTTCTGTAAATTTTATTTAAGTGTTTATCAAAAGGATTTACTAAAGTGTTATAAACCCTAAACGTGAAACCCTAAACCCTAAAACCTATACCCTAAGCATTTTATAACATTTTAAAAATTGTTTTGTAACTTTTATTTAAGTATTTATTTAAAGCGTTATAAACGTTAAACCCTAAACAATACACCCTAAAACCTAAACCCAAAACCCTGAACCCTAAACCCTAAGTATTTCATAAAAATTTTAAATGCATTTTGTAACTTTTATTTCAGTTATTATTAAAAACATTTACTGAATTGTGATAATCCCTAAGCCTTAAACGCTAAAAAATAAACCCTAAACCCAAAGCCCTAAACCATAAACCCTAAGCATTTTATACTAGTTTAAAAATCAATTTTTAATTTTTATTTAAGTGTTTATTAAAATAATTTACTAAAGCATTATAAACCCTAAACCCTAAACACGAAACCCTAAACCCTAAATGCTAAACCTAAAACCCAAGAATCCTAAACCCTAAACCATAAGCAATTTACAACATTTTAAAAAGTGTTCTATAACTTTTATTTAAATATTTATTTATAATGTTTACTAAAATATTATAAAATCGAAACACTAAACCCTAAAACCTAAACCCTAAACCCTAAGCATTTTACAACATTTTAAAAAAGAGTTATGTAACTTGTTTTAAGTGTTTATTAAAAGAATTTACTAAAGTGATATAGGCCCTAAACCCTGAACCCTAAACCCAAAGCCTAAACCCTACACACTAAACCATAAACCCTAAATCTCAAACCCCAATCTCAAAACCCTAGATCCTAAAGTCAAAATCCTAAACCCTAAACATTTTATAACATTTTAAAAATTGTTTTGTAACTTTTATTTATGTGTTTATTAAAAGAATTTACTAAAGTGTTATAAAACCTAAAACTTAAACACTAAACCCCAATCCCCAAACATCAAACCCTAAAGCATAAAGCTTAATCCTTTTTTCCTAAACCCTAAGCATTCTATAACATTTTAAAAAGCATTTTGAAAATTTTAATTTAAGTGTTTATTAAAGGAATTTACTGAAGTCTTAAAAACTCTAAATGCTAACCACCAAACCCTAAACCCTAAATCATAAACCATAAATCCTAAACGTTAACATTACACCCTAAACCCCAAACCCTAAATTGTAAATGCTAAACCCTAAGGATTTTATACCACCTTAAAAAGCACTTTGTAGTTTTTATTTAACTATTTATTAAAAGAATTTATTAACCTATTATAAACCCTAAGCAATAACCCCTAAACTATGAATGCCAAATTTTAAACCCTAAATGTAAACTCTAAGTCCTAAACCTTAAACCATAATCCCTAAACCCTAAACCCTAAGAATTTTATAGCATTTCTAAAATCTTTTTGTAACTCTTATTTAAGTTCTTATTAGAAGCATTTATTAAAGTGTTATAAACCCTAAACCTTAAACTCTAAACTCCAAAACTTAAAAACTAAACCCTAAGCAGTTTATAACATTTTAAAACATTTTGTAACTTTAATTTAAGTGTTTATTAAGAGAATTTACTAAAGTCTTATAAACCCTAAACCCTAAGCATTTTACAACATTTTAAAAAATTATTTGTAACTTTTACTTAAGTGTTTATTATAAGTAGTTACTAAAGTCGTATAAAACTTAAACACTAAGCATTTTATAACATTCTAAAAGTCCTTTTGTATGTGTATTATAATTTTTGAAGTTGAAATCCTTTAATGATACTTATTTTATAACATGTTATACTATGTAATGAACTTTTTTATTTATGGGCTATATATTTGAACTTGAAAATTGTGGCTTTATATGAGTTTTTGTTAATTGATTTTTTTATAATATAGGAAATTAGCGTTCATTACATATTTTGTCTTCTAGTCAATCTCATTGCGCATTTTCTGTAAGTTCAAAAAATTGTGTATTGATCAACACATATTAGAGTTTTTATTGAAGAAGAAAACACAATAGTTAGTATAATAGTTACACAACAAGGAGTTGGAAAACCTATTTGAAGAGAAGTAATTGGATAACTATTTTTCTATTAGAGAATCAATGCACAGGAAGGAAAAATAACTTGATGTAAAGATTAAATGAGGGATTCACCACCAATGGAAAGTAGATGAAATTGAAAGTGTCAAATTCGAGTTCCTTTCGCCTCATTTCTTGTAGCCCATGTGCACCCTAGTCATCATCTCTTATTTTCTTCATTCCAGCAGCCGCCATCCCTTATATTGTTCATTCCATCGAAGCAAAGGGGAAATTTCATATCTAGTATTAAGTAGAAAATATCTCTGAGGCCGAGAATGCTTATCAAATATTATTGAGTAGACACGTCATATTTATTAGATAGGAGATTATATGATGTTTAATTTAATTATTAAATCCACACATCATAGTCCCATTACACGTGTGAGTTGTGGAGCTTTTGAATTTTATGATGAGTGGGAGGCATTGAGTGACAACTAACGTTGTTGGAATCATATGGCTAGAGTAATTCGATTTAGGAATTCACAAAAAGTTATGATAATGATGTTGTGCTCCTCACTCCATCCCTTGGGAAATAGCTAAGATAATGATGTTGTGGACCTTACTGCATCCGTTGGGACAGTGTGGAGGAGATTAAACATTTATTTACGCGAGAGTAAAATTTTAGAAGATATATTATTGTGCAGTAAACATTTGTTTACACCTCTGTAAAAGTCCACTATACATATTGTACTTCACTCTATACATATTGTACTTCACTTATAGTTGGAAACATGAATTTATTTTAACATAATTAATTAATTCTATAAAGTTGTTGTATAAAATATTCTATGAATTATTGCCAATTTTGTATATATAAAAAAAGTACTTCCATATATATATATATTTGTTTGTTTAACTCTCATGTCTATATTTTGTAATATTTTATTTCTTTTAAATGTTTTATTTAAATTTTAAGAAATAATTTTCCATTATTGTAAATGTTTTTTTTAATTATAATTTGATAATAAATAACGAATTTTAAATTCAATTATAAATGTACTTCAAATGGTTTTTGTGAAGGTTATATTGTTTTCTTAAATAAATGAATATCATATGTAATGTTCCAAATATTAATATTTAAAAAGAAAACACACACACACACATATATATATAAACAATGTATTCTTAAAATTTATTGTAATTAACTTCAAATTTTAATATAAAAATTTCTATATTTTATTTTCTTGTGAAATAAAATTTCTACTCTTTGGATTTCCACTAGGGAAACCCGACCAAACAAGTAACCTCAAATATTTCAAAATAGGAAAAGGCACAGAGCTAAGACACAAAGCTAAGACAAGAAAACAAAATCAAAACTAAAAATACATAGGCACATAGGTATGCATGCAATTTCTTGGGATCAATAACCTTTATTGTGATGGGATGGTTATTTCTCCTAGGAGTGCACCGAGGATCAAGAGGAGCCCCATTTGCCATTAAATTCTCGCAAAGACGCCCCTTGTATGACAAACATCAAAAATCGAATATTCCACCTTAGAAAACACCTAGGTGTTTGTTAGGATTATGTCACTCATTCGAAAGCTCCCATTCCACCTAAGTGATCTCTTCTGGAATTAATTATGTGGTCAAATCCCAGTAATGATTGGTTGAGCTCTAAAGTCAAATTTGAGCTCTAGGACAACCTATCTCTTGGTAGTAATATTCTCCTCACTTGACATTAGCTATTTATCTAGGCATCAAAAACAACCAAAAAGATGAGAGGCCCACGTGACACTCGAATGGTTTAACAAGAGTGGAAAAGTCCCAACACAACCCCCTATTCTTGCCAATACCTTCTAGTGGCAGAGCCATCTTGAGAGCTAAAATTTCTATGGGATAAGAACAAGGAACCAACGAGGGATTAGGAACAAAAATGTATAAATAAAGAGTCTTAACATACCTAGGCCCAATGGCTCTACTAGGTTCCTCGGGTGCGGGCATTTACTTGACACTATATATATTTTTCATTATTTACTTGTATATATATATATATATTATAAATTTGTATTTTTTATAATCATATATTCGTTTATTTTCTTTTCGTTATAAAACTGCATTCAATTATGTTTATGATCAAATATATATTTTTGGTGTAAGGTATTATGAATTTGTTATTTAATTTATCTTGGTTATTATTTTTTATGTAAATCTTACTCTTTCGAAATATGAAAATGTATATTTATTTAACATACATTTAAATATTTCAAGGTTATTACTACTTTAACAAAAATTCTAATGTTACAATGTATGATTTTTAAAAAACTCCTAGAATTTATGTCTTTATTTTTAGGTTTTAAAATTTCACTTTAAATGGCATAATGGGTTCTGATTATTTTATTAATATTATAAAATTTATTTCATGTTTATAATGTGTATAAAATTGTATATTGTCACCATATATTTTTGTTGAAAGAATTAGTTTCACTTAATGCTAAGTGATGTTAAGTGATGTATGTATTTTTTTATAAAAAGTATGTTTTTATTTTAATTTTCTAAATTTAACTTTAAATGACACAATGGGTTGTGATTCTTTTATTAATATTGGAAAATTGATTCCATGCTTATGATGTATATAAGGTTGTATATTACCACCATATATTTTTGTTGAAAAAATTAGTTTCAATTAATGCTAAGTAGTGTTAGGTGAAGATAGGTTTCAAAATTATATTTAAGGTTTAAGTTTTAGGATTAGGGGGGAGAGAGTGAGGGAGAAATGGTCACATAGAGATAAAGAGTGAGAGGGTTGACTGGGTAAGAGATGATTGAGACAGAGTATGAGGGACATAAACATATTTGAGGGAGAGAGAGAGCTAGGGGAGGGAATGGGCGATAGAGAATGAGCGTAAGGATGAGAGATAAGAAGAGAGAGAGGGATTAAGAGAGAATGAGTAATAAAGCGAGAGAGGAAATTAGTGCAAGAGACAGGAATAAAGGGGAGAGAGAGGGAGGGCGGGGGACGATATCAAGAGAGAGTGAAAGAGAAAAGGATATGGAGAATGAGAGAGAGGAAGAGTGAGAGATGGAGGTAGAGGGCATGAGAGATAGGGAGAGTGAGTGATGAGGAGGGAGACAAAGACGGCTAGGAGAGAGAGGAAAATAAATATTGAAAGTGGGAGAGGGGGGGAAAGAGAGAAGCAGTGAGAATGAGTGTGAGGGTGAGAGGAGAGGGAGGGAGAGAGAGGAGGAGATTTAGAGAGAGAGAGAGAAGTGTATTAGATTGTGCGAGAGATGCATTCTGAGAGTGAGGAAGAGAAATATTGGGAGATAGTGAGAGAGGGAGATGTCAAGAGAGAGGGAGAGCAAGTGAGAGAAAGAAATCAAGGCATAGGCGAAGAGAAGGAAAGAGGGGGAAAGGAGGAGGAAGTAGAAATGGGGGCGGGGAGAGAGAGAGAGAGAGAGAGAG
>APFE030013771.1:226594-240535 GCA_000404065.3 Pinus taeda | reverse complement strand
TTCTCTGCTGAAACCTGCTCCTGCATTCAGAGTCTTCATGACCAAAGTTATTGCAAATAGAACATTCAACTTCATTTTCAAGAGCCGAAAAGTTGTTATAGGTCCTTTTTGTAATCCCGGTCATACTCCTTTGTTTTTTAGCTTTCCTAGTCATGATTGTTTTATATGCAACACATTGAGCTGCTTTGTGACCAAAGTTATGGCAAGAAAAACATTGTCCATTGAAGAAACTTCTGCGGCTATCGAATCTACCAGCCAATTGACTGTAATTTCTCTTGTCATCTATTCTTGAACCAAATTGAGAAGATTTTACCTGTGGCTGGTTGTAGCTTTTGTTCACCCTTAAGATGGATTGCCCCTGATAGTTTCTGTTTGCAATTCGTCCCTGTTTTACCTGATGGTCTTCATTGTGCTTTTGCTCATTTCTTCTTGCTGCATCAAGATAACTTTTTGAGGTGGATGCTTGAGAAGTTTCTCCATTATAGCCCAGACCTGTCTTGTTTAGAGGAGACCGCTGCACATTGATAATCTCATCCAAAGTTTCAGATCCTTTGACAAACTTAAGATTAATAGCTTTTGTTTTCTCAATCTCTTTTCTAAGACCAACAATTTCACCTTCTAATTTTTCAAGATGTCTTTCCTTTTCATCAATTTGAAATTTTAGAGTATCAATGATCATATTATTCTCTTCTATACATCTCTTAAGTTTAGTAATTTCTTCATGAAAGTAATCCAAATCTATAGCATCCATATAATCATCATCTTCAAATGCCATTAACAATTTATATTCATTACCTCGTTCATCTTCATCACTATTTGATAGACCATCACTGTCTTCATGAGTGTAGTAGCCTTTCTTACTTGCACCTGTTTCTTGTTCCATCTAGCAGGTTCCTTTCCTTTATCCTTATGAGGACATTTTGCAGCATAATGACCTACTCTTCCGCAAGCAAAGCATTTAAAAGGTAACTTACCTCTGAACCTTCCAGAACCCCTTTGAAGATTTCTGACAAAATTTGATTCTTCTTCTTCTTCTTCTGGTACGTGACTTGCCTCATAATAATCTCCTTTGCCAGATGCCTTGAAAGCAGCTTCTCTTCTATCTGATGGACCTCCCTTTCTCATTTCATAAGCAGTTGGAATTCCATGTAGCTGAGACATAGTAAGAATTCGTAGATTTTCCTTTTCTTCAATTGCAGACACTTTAGATTCAAACTTGGGGGACAATGATCTTAGAACCTTTTCAACCACAATAGCCTCTCTTATTTCTTCACCCAAATTTTTCATACAATTAACAATCTCATCTACCCGAAGAAAGTAATTAGCCACACTTTCATCATTATACATCCTGAGATTCTCATACTGAATTCTGAGAGTTTGAAGTTTAGCACGCTTTACCTGTTCATCTCCTTCGTAGCTCAAGACAATCTTGTCCCATATTTCTTTTGCTCATTTATATTGCATAACCTTCACAAACTCTGTTTTAGATAAGCATCCCAGCAAAGTATTGACTGCTTTAGCATTTGTTTCATATTTCTTCTTTTCGGCCGCATCTGTAGGAGTAGATGAAGGAAAAGTGTAGCCTGTCTCTATGATATCCCAAACATCCGTACCAAGAGATTGAAGATATGCAGTAACTCTTACCTTCCAATAATTGAAGTTTGTCCCATCAAAAACCGGTGGCCTGATAGATGCTTCCCTCTCGTAGTTGCTCATGATGAAAGATCTTCCTTCAAGCGATCAAGCTTCTTCAGAAGGACCTGATCTAATACCAATTGTTGAAAATAACACTGAGAGGGGGGGTGAATCAGTATTATCTAGTCCTTTTACCAAATCTTCCTTATTTATACTTTGAATTATTTTTGCATATCAGTACCATAAAATAATGATCATGAACAAGAAAAACAGACAGTCACATCAAAGAACACCAGATATAAGGTGGAAACCCAATGTGGGTGAAAACCACCTGCTGCAATATGTCTCTATCTTCTTTCAAATTAGAAACTCCTTTTACAATGGTCTTGTACTGGTGCAGTCCTTTACCAGTACACAGGATGCAACCTGCAGAGAGCTCCAACTCTCTCTCGTTTTCCAGTCTCTCCTGGAAGGGAGCTACAACCCCCTACTTCTTTTCAAGGACCACTTTTCATAAATTTTCAAACTGGATCCATATACATCAAATGATCATAAAGTACATGTAAATTACATAGTCAGCTGCAGTAACCAGATCAACAATAACAGAACTGAACCCAGAACACCTTATCAACAGAAAAATTCAGTCAACAGAAGATCTTAAGACAGATACGCAGTTTTCCTTTCACTGGCCTGCGTCCCTGCGTATACACGCAGAAAGCCTTCTGTTGCACCGCGTGCCTACGCACTTCTTCTTCAATCGCGCTGCGTACTGTTGCTGCAGGTACGCACCCAAATACACTATCGCGCCGCGTACTTCACTGAAGCCACGCACCCAAAGACACTATCGCGCCACGTACTTTTTCTGTGCGTACGCACCTGAACCTCCGTTGCTCTGCGTACCCACGCACTGCGCCTTCGTCGCCTCTGCGTACCCACGCACTGCGCCTTTGTCGCCCCTGCGTACCCACACACTTATCCTTCTTCTGCTCTACGTGCCCACGCACTCGCGCAATTAATCACCTGCGAACCTCTGATTAGGGCCGAAATACAGTCAGATGCTCAGATCTAATTTTGCGCTTGTGAAATCACCCTTCACAGATCAACTTCTCGTATAGATCAAGCTTTTAAACCGAGAACCCAATATTTCAGATCTTAAGATATTCAAGTTTCAAAAGATGCTCAAGCCAAATGATCTCCTTTGCTTTATATAGGCAAGCTCTTCCTCAAATCATGGACCAATACCACGGGCCAAAGCCATAATAATACAATACCGTTGGCTAAATACCAAGGGTTAAACATAAGAAACCCCACGTGTGCGCGCTTTACTGCCTTGAAGAGTGTGCATTGGGGGTACACACCTTCTGAATGGGTGACCTGCGGGTATGTACGCACTTTTTGTATGGAATACCTGCGTGTACACGCCTTTTGTACTGAGTACCTGTGTACCCATTATTTTCTCCAATATTTGAAAGCTGATCATCAATCTCTGCTACTGACCTGATGTACTGTGCTCCATCACCTGCAAGAGTTGCCATCAAGGACAACACTTTATCCATAATGCCAACATTAAAATCCACTTGTGCTGGCCTGAAGAGGAGGGATGGATTTCACCTATGAAGTTAAGACCCCATTGTTGAAAAGGCTTTTCGGTTGAGATGGGCTTAAGTGGCAAAGGCAACAATTTTCTTTTTCCTTCAAAGATTTGGCATTTGTGACATGAAACAACAAATTTATTGACATCTGCAAATAGAGAGGGCCAATAATAACCAACCCTTAAAATCTTGTCAGCAGTGGACTTCCAATATAGATGCCCTCCACAATCCCTTGCATGGAACTCTTTCATAATGCTGTTGGTTTCATTTATAGTTAAACAATTCAGCAAAATTCCTTCATGATTTCTCTAAAACAGGGCACCATCTAAGACACAAAACTTTGATGCTTTCATTTTTAAAAATCTCTTTTTGGTTTTGGACAATCCTGGGGGAGCACATAGGTTTAACAATACATAACAAATATCAACATACCATGGGGATTGTAAAAAGGTTTCACTGATCTGTGGAGTCGCCAGCTCCTATTCATTGTCCAGTTGGTTGATGTCTAAGGCCTGAAAATTTGTTTCGGACATTAGCTTGGCTAAACCTTGTCCTTTTATCAGCTTTGTGGGTTTTATCTCAATGTCATATTCAAGAATACTGGAAATCCATTTGCCTCTTTTGCCTTCTAGTCCCTCTTGAGTTAATATGTCTTTTACAACAGAGTTTGGGACATAGGCAATCACATGTGAATATAAAATATAAACTCTAAAGTCTTTTGTAGCCTTGACAAGGGCATAGGCTTGTTTTTCCATAATTTGGTATTTCAAGGGTGCATCCCTTAAGGCTCGGCTAAAAAATTCGATTGTCTTTTCATTCCCTTGATCATCCTTTTGCAGAAGGACAGCCGCTATAGTGTGCTCGGAAGCAAAAGAAAAAATGATAAAATCTTTGTCAAATTGTGGACTTGTGAGTACAGGCGTTTGAGTCAAGGCAGCTTTGATACTCTCAAAAGCTTGCTTGGTTTCAGGGACCATTGTACCTTGGCATCCTTTTTTAACATGTTTCTTAATAGTCTTATCAGTTCGGCTAAATTTGGGATAAATCTCCTTAGGAAATTGATCTTTCCCAGGAATGCTTGCAACTCTTTTATGTTTCTTGGGTATGGAATTTGGAGAATGACTTGGATTCTTTCAGGATCAATTCTGATACTGTCTTTTGAAATGATGTGGCCTAGCAACTTACCTTCCTCAAGGCCAAACAAAGACTCCTTGGGGTTCAAGGAAATGCCATATTTCCTGCATGTTATGAAGAGTTTCCTTAAATGTTTGAGGTGCTCTTGATCAGATTTGGAGAAAGGGGTTAAGTCATCAAGGTAGACAACAAGGAATTCATGGATTTCCTTGGAAAATGAAATATCCATTGCCCTTTGAAAGGTGGAACCAGCGTTCTTTAGCCCAAAAGACATTTTAACATATTTAAATGTTCCCCACGGTGTGGTAAAGGCTGTCTTGTCTTGGTCATCCGGGTGAACCAGTATTTGATTGAAACCTGAAAATCCATCTAGTAAGGAGATTCTAGATGACCGCACTACTCTTTGTAGGATGTGGTCCATTTTAGGCAAAGGATAGTGGTCTTTTAAAGAGACCCGGTTTAAGTTTTTTAGGTCTACACACAGTCTGATCTCCCCTAATTTTTTCCTTGCGGGGACCATATTGGACACCCATTCAGAAAATCTAATGGGTGCTATGATACCTGCTTCAAACATTCTCTTCACTTCTTTTTCAATGAGAGGAAGAAGCATAAGGTTTATTCTTCTAAGTTTCTGCTTGAATGGCTTTTGATTTGGTTTTAAGGGGATGGTATGTTGAATCACTGAGGTGTCATAGGACTTCAAGTCCTCATAACTCCAATCAAATACATCTTGGAACTCTTTGAACAAATCCACATACTTTGGTTTTTGATCAGGGGGCAGATTTTTGGATAATTTAATTATTTTGGGATTATCTGCAGTCCCTATGTTGTGTTCTTCTATAGCAGCATCTAAAGGCTCCATTTTTGGCTTTTTGGGCACATCATTGTTATCAAACATGTATTCTAATGGAGTAAGGCCAGCAGGTAAAAAGTTATTCTTTAGATCAATGAACTCAACCTCTGCTTTGGCTGTTTCCTCTAACTGCATTTGTTGCAGCTCTTCTATGTTTGCATTGTCAAAAACAGTTGGGTTCAGGATTTGTTTTGCTGTTGCAGCTGTTACAACCTGCTGATTTTCATTTGTTTGTTGTTGGGAATCGTTCATGGCCTCCATGTCAATGTTTAAATTTGAAAACTTTCCCTCAAGAGTGAGGAAATTGTTAATCTGGGCATCACTTTCAAATATTTGCTAATCCTTAATATTGTTTGGGACATCAGGCCTATGTTTTATTTCAGCAGTAAAATGGTGATTTGGCTCCAAGGGAAGCTTGCATGTGCTAGCAAAAGTGGCTAGGCTATGTGCATGTATGTTATGGTTTCTAGAAATCTTGGCAAGCTCGGATTCAGTGAAGGTATTAAGTATTTCTGTGGCAGCAGTCCTATAGGCCCTCATTCTATTGTTATTAGTAACAAAGTTACCTTTCATTTTTTGTATGATTAAATCAGAGTCACCTAGGATGGACACTTTTGTAGCTCCTAGAACTTTGAGCAATTTTAAGCCTAGGAGGAGAGCTTCATACTCTGCCATGTTGTTGGTACATCTGAAATTTAATCTGTAGGCATGGTCTTCTGCATGATTTTCATGTGTATTGTGAATCCATACACCTGCCCCTGCTCCTAACTTGTTGACAGAACCATCAAACTCTAAATACCATGTGATTTCTTGCTTGTGGTTTGTATTAAGAGTTTCAGTTATTTTAGGATTGGATAGAGTTACAATTTCTGTTTGAGGAGGTTCTTCTTGTCTGCTGGTTGCCTTGATTGTTGTGACCATGTTATGGGCATGGGCAACCGATTCTTTATTTATGCATGTCTCTAGCTCATAGCTAAAGGCTTCTCATTAGTTGGAGGATTGGTGTCATCATTAAAAAGAATAAATGAATCCATATCAGAATGGATTGAGCATATTGGAAAATTTTGGGGCTTTTCCTCACTACTTACCACATACTTCATGAGCGTTTCTCTGTATAATCTCTTTGGTTGCCCAAAGACAGAAATAGTGGCATAAGAGAGGTTGAGTTGGAGGGATCCTTGGAGTTTTTCTCCCCATGATCTTGATAGGAGCATGCCATATTTTGTTGGAATGTCAGCAACTACTACGTCCATTAGGATTGTCTTGTTGGGAAATTGGACTAAAGACACACAAAGGTCTTTGATTAGCTAAACACTTGACCTGACTTGAGTCAAAGGAGTATAGATCTTTGTAGGGTCTTGTGACATCAAGGTTTAGCTTCTCCATTACAGCTTTGGGCATAAGATTGTGTGAGGCACTTGAGTCAAACATAGCATTATGCAAGATCTTGTCATGTATGTGCAGACTGACATAAAAGGGTGGAACATGTCCGTATGCTGATTTTCCATTAACTTCTGGACCAAACAACAGCTCAGGGGTATCATCTAAAACATTTACATCATCCTTGGCATTTGAAGTGACCTTTGAATTTGTTGCCTATACACACCATGTTTGGCAAGTTCTGAGAGGGGGATGGATATCTTAAGTTTTCCAATCTCTCTTCTAAGTTAAATGGTTTTTCCAATGGAATCTTTGCATTAACAGTAGCAGGTTTCTCCCTTTCAAGAGTATTTTCCATGTTTTCCTTTTGATTATCAGCGTTATGGTGAATGACATTTCGTGATATTTTTGTTTTGGGAAGGTTTTTAGGAGAGCTGTTCAAATTTTCTTCTGAGGAAGAAGGAGGCAGAGGCTGAGCAATAGGAGGTTGTATGTCTGTTATGTCCTCTACAGTCACTTGGTGCGGGTTTGGGACAAAACTATCAGCTGGTTCGGTTATGATAACCTTGTTTTTAATCTTGTTGGCCTGCTTGCTGTCCTTTGTTTTGCTAGGTGCAGGGACATCAATGGTTCTTGTTCTCAGCTTATATTGTTTGTGGACCTCATACACAGCCGTATCATAGCCTTGTTTAAAGTCAAAAGACTCACCAGAATTAGTCTAAAATTGATTTACATCATGGTAGTCTTGGTCTTCTTGAGTGAGAAAGATTTTCTGCTCATTCTTTGAATCTATCAAGTTCATGTGAGTCTCTTTTGTGGGCTCACTAGAAGTGGATGCCTCTGTGTAGTTTTCTTGGAAAGGAGGTCTTATATCATGGTCGGGACTAGATCTACCAACGTTTATGTTTTGAGCTTTCCTGAAATTTGGGTTCCTTATGATGTTGGGTTGTTGTCCTTCCCATGATGATTTCCTCTCGATGCTCTCTACTCTATCTCCTAGCCTATGCATGCCACTGATAATAACATCTAGTTTTTGGTCTAAGGCTGAGGGTTCTTCCTTGAAGGTGGTTCTTCTCTCTGTTCTAGCTCTGTTTCTTTTGGCAATTAGGTTTGCCTCCACACTAACAACGAAATTTTGCATTTCTGCAAGGCTTTGAGGGGCTCTTTCCCTTAACTGATAAGCCATTTCGGCATCAAAACCATCAGGGAATTTGTACAAAGCAAGATCAGGTGGGGGTCTTAAGTTCTGTGGTATTGCATTATAAACATTATTAAACCTTGCACAGTAGTCCAAGACGGTCTCCTGAGGGCCTCTTTTGATAGTGTCATACTCAGATAATATGTGCAAGGGGTCTTTCTTTTTCTCCCATCTGTTGATAAATGACTGATATAAGGCTTCCAGGTCTGCTATGGAATTGGCTGGGAGTGCTCTAAACCAAGTCCTGACATCACCGGTCAAACTTTGGACAAAAATATTCATTCTCACACTATCATCGTCAATCTCATAACTTTCAAAGTAGTCCTGCATTTTCTTTGTATGCTGAAGGGCTGTGCAGGCACTTGTGCCATCAAAATAAGTTATTTTAGTCTGGTAATCCTGAGGCATAGCTTCGGGATTTGCAGGCAGTTGTAAAGGTGCATATCTATTAGCCATGTTAACAGGGATGAGTGGAACAACAGGGATAAGTGGAACAACTGGGACAACTCGGATACTAGGAGTAGTAGTGGTGGTATGTGCGGTGAACGGAGGTGTAGAAATAGTACTTGGAGAAGAAGATGATGAACAAGGGGAAGTAGGGTTTGAACGAAACAGAACTTTAACAGGGGTTGAAAAATGGTTAAGCTGAATTGTTTCAGGACTACAAGTAGTCAAACCTTCTTGTTACTCTTGTTTTCTAAGGATCTTAGGGATTATATTGGGATTTTCAAAAACAGCTGGGGGTTTCAGGTCTGGATTTGATCTTGTGTAATGTGACTTCTTTTTGGGAGCCAGCTTCTAACTTGTTTTTTGGGGATTTTTCTAACAATACAGGTTAAACAAAAGCTTTTAAAAGTCGGATTCTTCCTCTGTGGAGCTTCGGATTGGTTTTGTGAGATTATCTGAGGAGGTCCCCAATGGAGTCGCCATTATGTTAACACTCAGGTTGTCCCTAAGCTCCTGAAGGGATACGGCCAAGGTAACCACAAACCAATCTTTGGATTGCAGGTTCTAGCCCACCTGCAATCAGAGAGGGCTCTCTCTTAATGATTTAGCTTTGTTGAGGATGATCTTAGGCTAGTTATTGGGTTCAATGGGTTTTGTTTGTGTTTGGTGGTGGGAAGGATGATACTTTCAGGTAGAGAGGCATGCATAGAGTGATAAGTTTCAAACCATTGGGCATGGAGTCAAGGAGTAGGATTGCTGGTGTGTTTTCTTGGTCAAAGAGGAATGTGGAGCAAGGTAGCTGCACATAAAACAACTTTCAAGCTAAAAGTGATGGAATAAATCTAAGGAATGAGAGGCAATTAAGAATCTCTCACTCAGCTTAAAAGAGGGAAGGCGAATGAGCTCTATCTAGGGGCAGTTAAGAATCCCTGGATAACTGTCATACATGGGTGAATTAGGGCAAATATGAGCCATGTGGAATCCATATTTATGCCTAAGACAGATGAAAACATAAAGAAACAGCAGAAATTGAGCATAGAGTGCAGTTAAACAAGTTCTAAGCTAATCTTTCTTTCGGCTGTTTAGATAATGATTTATGAATGGAAAAACAGAGGTAAGAAGCACTTATTGAGTCATGTGACAGCACAAGAATTCCACAATCACCCTTCAACCATTAAACACAGTAAACAATCCATTCTCCAAGCTTGTAAGTAGTCATTGATTATAGAAACTCTCAGATATATAGTGCGGGTCTCTCCTTAAGCAAAACAACCAACCAACAACAACCACCCCATTACATTGTTCGGGGTTGTATATATAGGGTAAATATCCAAAAATATTTATTACAGCCGACCTAAACAAGTATGCGGGAAAACTTTTTAAACCTAAACTTGTGCTGAAATTAAATGCAAGTAAATATCCTTTAAGTTGCACTAGAGGCAGCTGGATCAAAATGAGTTAATATGGTGTCCTCTGTGGCTTGGTGCAGTGCTTCTGCAATAACTGTGCTTTGAGCTTTGGTCCACTGACCTCATGTGATTTTGATGTGCAGTAACTGTGATTTGAGAGCTTTAAATGACATCTATTGTTTGTTGACTTTGTTGGAACAACATGGATAAGTGGAACAACTGCGACAACTCGGATACTAGGAGTAGTAGTGGTGGTATGTGCGGTGAACGGAGGTGTAGAAACAGTACTTGGAGAAGAAGATGATGAACAAGGGGAAGTAGGGTTTGAATGAAACAGAACTTTAACAGGGGTTGAAAAATGGTTAAGCTGAATTGTTTCAGGACCACAAGTAGTCAAACCTTCTTGTTACTCTTGTTTTCTAAGGATCTTAGGGATTATATTGGGATTTTCAAAAACAGCTGGGGGTTTTGGGTCTAGATTTGATCTTGTGTAATGTGACTTCTTTTTGGGAGCCAGCTTCTAACTTGTTTTTTGGGGATTTTTCTAACAATACAGGTTAAACAAAAGCTTTTAAAAGTCGGATTCTTCCTCTATGGAGCTTCGGACTGGTTTTGTGAGATTATCTGAGGAGGTCCCCAATGGAGTCACCATTATGTTAACACTCAGGTTTTCCCTAAGCTCCTGAAGGGATACGGCCAAGGTAACCACAAACCAATCTTTGGATTGCAGGTTCTAGCCCACCTGCAATCAGAGAGGTCTCTCTCTTAATGATTTAGCTTTGTTGAGGATGATCTTAGGCTAGTGATTGGGTTCAATGGGTTTTGTTTGTGTTTGGTGGTGGGAAGGATGATACTTTCAGGTAGAGATGCATGCATAGAGTGATAAGTTTCAAACCATTGGGCATGGAGTCAAGGAGTAGGACTGCTGGTGTGTTTTCTTGGTCAAAGAGGAATGTGGAGCAAGGTAGTTGCACATAAAACAACTTTCAAGCTAAAAGAGATGGGATGAAATCTAAGGAATGAGAGGCAATTAAGAATCTCTCAATCAGCTTAAAAGAGGGAAGGCGAATGAGCTCTATCTAGGGGTAGTTAAGAATCCCTGGATAACTGTCATACATGGGTGAATTAGGGCAAATATGAGCCATGTGGAATCCATATTTATGCCTAAGACAGATGAAAACATAAAGAAACAACAGAAATTGAGCATAGAGTGCAGTTAAACAAGTTCTAAGCTAATCTTTCTTTCAGCTGTTTAGATAATGATTTATGAATGGAAAAATAGAGGTAAGAAGCACTTATTGAGTCATGTGACAGCACAAGAATTCCACAATCACCCTTCAACCATTAAACACAGTAAACAATCCATTCTCCAAGCTTGTAAGTAGTCATTGATTATATAAACTCTAAGATATACAGTGCGGGTCTCTCCTTAAGCAAAACAACCAACCAACAACAACCACCCCATTACATTGTTCGGGGTTGTATATATAGGGTAAATATCCAAAAATATTTATTACAGCCGACCTAAACAGGTCTGCGGGAAAACTTTTTAAACCTAAACTTGTGCTGAAATTAAATGCAAGTAAATATCCTTTGAGTTGCGCTAGAGGCAGCTGGATCAAAATGAGTTAATATGGTGTCCTTTGTGGCTTGGTGCAGTGCTTCTGCAATAACTGTGCTTTGAGCTTTGGTCCACTGACCTCATGTGATTTTGATGTGCAGTAACTGTGATTTGAGAGCTTTAAATGGCATCTATTGTTTGTTGACTTTGTTGGCAGCTTCTTTAATGTTTTCCTGCTTCGGGTCGCTGATAGATCTTCACTAATACACTTTGCTGCATCCTGATACCCTTTGACATGAATTTTGGCTTCATTTCTGCTTCTGATACTCTTTAATGCCTAAATCGGGCCTCTCTCTCTCTGCTGATATGCTAAAAAATATTAAATCGGCCCTTTTATGCCCTTTTCGGCGCAAAAACGACTGCTGAACAAAAGATTCCCCATTTTGGCCCATTTCCCGTAGCGATGTGCACTAATCGTGCATCGAAAACTGCCTCAGAACTTGAATCCGGGCTTCCTAAGCTGCGATTTCGCACTTGCGCGCTTTTGTGGCGGGTGACGTCAGCACATCGACGATCGGCGATTGACGTTATACAACGGGGTAATGTGGCAGGGAAAAATGCCCACCCCCGGATGCATCAAATAGGTTCGGAAGTGAACAGACCCACCCACCGTAGATCTAGGGTGCGGCCAATCGGACGGATGGTAGAACAGAGAAGGCAGCGACAGGATAAGAGATGGGGCCTACATATATATGGCGTGGTTTCATAAGAAACGTCGATCGCCGATATGCGATCGGTAATAGACCATCGGCGATGACCATATCGGCAGTGCGCATGCATGCTTTGTTTTTTCATAGCGATACGCCGATCGGCGATATCGCTGTCGGCCAAACCAATCGGGGGCACACTTTATGCGCTGTTTTGGTACGTGACTTCCCTCCCGATTGTGATATCGCATCGGAGGGGGTCCAATAGAACTCTTTTGCAATTGGAGCCTGGCCCATGGCAAGTGATGAGGGTTTTATGATCTGAAGAAGAATTTTTTGATGTTTGAAGGGATTTTCAAGGCATGGGAAGGGGTCCGATAGCCCAAAAAAGGAATTTTTTACGCCTTGGAAGGATTTAAAAGGTACTTGGGAGGATTTTATGTGCTTTGAGAAGGGGATTTTATGCTTTTTGAAGGAGTCAAAAAGCATTAGAGGAAGGATTTTACGGAGTGATGAAGGGTTTTGTGCATCAGAAGGAGTCCGAAATGCATGAGAAGATGGCTTGAGGGGGGAAATGAGGGTTCTTGCTGAGTTTCGGATAAATTTAGCAATTCCCAGGTGTATTTATGGTTATATTTCAACCAGGGGGAGGGGATAAGTATATAGGGGAGTTATTAACATAGTTTTAGTAGGGAAGGGGAGATAGATAGGGAGTTACATATCTAAAATTAGTAGTTAATATGACAAGTGATAAGAAAACGCTAAGTATGTGAATCTTAGGCTATCAGGGGGAAAATGATTCATAAAGGGAGTGTGAATGTTCCTTGAGTAAAGCCGATATTTACCAAGGCAAATGATATGGAAAATGATGAAACTAAGAGATATCAAGCAGATCTTGACCTCTTTGGAGGAAGTTAGTGAGTGATTGAGGAAAGAAGAAGAAGGGGAAGTTAGACATGCCTCGCTTGAGCTCCTCCAAATGGAAACTGCCTGATAATTGTGACCTGACTAGATATGACACTTGAAAACATGAAATTGATCACAAATCAACATTCTGCAACCCCAAAACTACCTACCCAGCCTACTTAGCATTTTTTCTTCTTTTGATTTGGGTGCACTTAGACTTGCAGACCCTGATTATCCTCTTTGTTTCGACTGCCCTCCTATCTACAACTATACTTATTTCATCCAGGGGCTCAGATTAAGCTGTTGAGTGCCCTTGCTTCTCTACCTGTCTAAGAATCTGCCAAGATTAATCTGTTTGGACAGATATTCATTCTCTATATTCTAAAACAAGAAATTGAAACCTAGGGAGACCAAGGTTAAGCTGTTTGGACCTCCCTTTAACTGAAAATTCTTCAAAAATGGAATATCACATCAAAATTGGAACACAACAGTGGAATTTAGGCTAGCACACTCTCATGGCATCCTTCTTTGGCCTCTGTAGTAAATATGGAAAATTGCAGCATGCAAAGTATGACATATTTGGCATATAAAAAATGTCAATCATGAAAGATGAGTAACCTGCTGCAGGAGGAGGCTAACAGGTAGGGGGTTAAATAATGTGATTTTTAGAGGGATTTTCCAATATGTAGTCAAATTAAAGGTATTTTTTAATATGCCATGAATGCATATGATATGTCATAAGTTCACTGAGTGAATCCCTTGTGTGAATAAATCAGTATTTACCCTGCCACCTTTTGAATTGATTTTATCCTTAATTTGATAGCCTATTTCCTGATCCACATTTAAACAGGAATGCAACAAATTACAGAGATAACCATAAACACAAAGACGCAATAGAAATAATACTTTATTTCATTAATGTAAAATATTGAGATATGCTTACAAACGGAAAATTGAAATAAACAGCTAAGGCGATGGTAGCTTATCTCTGAGAAGAGATGTGGTGGCTACATGCCTCTGAACTATCTTACAATGAGGCTCGAAGGCCTATTTATTGTTGAGAAACAATGGAAAACCCTAAACATCCAAAAATCTAACCCTAGAAGATGAAACGCCAAA
>APFE030013771.1:178911-210529 GCA_000404065.3 Pinus taeda | reverse complement strand
AGAAACAATGGAAAACCCTAAACATCCAAAAACCTAACCCTAGAAGATGAAACGCCAAATTGTGGGCCCCGTTTGGGTAAATTGGCACATCAACTTCCCGGGGTCATAACTTTGGCATACGATCTCCGTTTGACATGTACAATATCTCGTTAGAAAGATCTATCCGAGAACTACAACTTTGGGAAGAGCAACATCGGTCCATGGACCCATGTTCCTCCCAGTGTTCCCAAAAAACGTCGTTTAGGGCCTCAAAATGGCTCCGGAAGTTTAGGACACGAAAAATTGCTAAAACTAGTAAACTGTGCTACAATTAAGGAAACTGAAAAGCTAAAAGAAACAATGGTGGGGGTCCAAGTGGACTTGGCGGGTGGCCACCAATATCCACCTGGATCATTTCCATACAACATTCCTTTCAGAAATCTACAGTAACATTTATCTTATCCCCACCACATTTTTCTTCAAAATCTCTATGAATAAATCTAACACTTTGGATGAAAGTCATAGACATCCTATATTCATTATCTGAATTATGATCCCATTCCACTAACTTTGCTTTTGTATATGATAAACCAACATCAATGATACATTTCATTGTTTCAAAACGTGGGTTATTAGAATATTCCTCCATTAATTGTCTTTGAGCTTCTATAGTATGGTTCCCCCCAAGCACATAATAATTGTATTCAAAACATTTTGACTTATCAAATGCTTCTTTATTGGGAACTTGAACTAGATCAATAATAAGCACATAATTAACCACATGAGCATATGGATTGTACCTCATTAATGTCTTCAAGTTGCAAACATGCAGGTGATGTGGCTTTATGATTTGATATTTACATTGTCCTTTAAAAATTTCCTTATAGATTTGTCTCACATTAAGCTGAAATGTATGACCACCCTCAATTAAGTTTCTCTTTGTCAAGTTCTGTCGAATGGCATTTTGTTTTGTTTTAATAATTCCACCCTCTAAGTCAGCTCTTGGTGTAATGATTTCTCTGTTTTCTTTTTGAAGTTTCACTATGATCTTCACTGTTGGTAATGACTACTTGAGAATGTTCAACTTTACTTTTCTTCCTCATAACATTCTCATAATTAACTAGAATAGATTTATTCTTAGGCATTGTTACTTTTGGTCTTTTACGACTCTTCTCTTTTCTAACATTGTTTCCAATGTCATCCTCAGTAACAACAACATATTCTTCAGTGTCAGTTTCAACTTTCTCATCTTCAAAAGTAACTTGTCTACCTTTGCTAGATTTATCCACTAAAGGCGTTTTTTTTTTCCCTTGGATATAGTTTTGTAGCATCATAAATTACTACCTTTTGCTTGTTTGCCATATCTTCTTCTAACACTAAGTAGAAACCGCTGACAACATTCATAATATCATGCTCTTTGAAATGAATGACGCCCAACATAATTGAAACACTTTCAACAAAATTATGTCAAACAAAATATCATATGTCAATAAAAAATAAGTTATAAAAATATAATGAGACAGTTACAATAATGAAAAACACAAATATAAATAAAAATACTTACGATATTTTGTGTAATCTCATTAACGATTTGTTTACACAACTTTGTAGATGCCTCTATCATGTCATACAATGAATATAATAACTAATATTTAATCCTTTCATGTGACTTGGGCGGTTTTGTAAGTATATAAACAATTTCATTGTCCTGTACTGAACACATGTCTATGACCTTTCCCAAAACCTCATAAGTTCCACTATCGTTAGATATATCAGCATATAGAAATATCTGCACATCTTCGCTTTCTCTTTATTTCACATACCATATATTTTCTGGAAGTTTCAATTCTTTTGATTTCTTCCAGTATGAAATCGTCTTTTTCTCGGTTGAGGCACTTGAAATATTTGTATCTATCAGCTCAGGTTTCGTTTGTTCAATAGGGATTTTTGACGATCCACCTTTAACAGTCTTTGGTCTAGAAAGATTCACATAAATCTTCTTTGATGCCATTTTCCTGCAAAAAAAGACACATATATAAATCAGTAAATTACAAAAAATAATAGCTTAAATTAACAAAAAAAATGATAAATGATAATTAATTTGGTAAAACATAACAATTTTTTAAAAAATACAGCCCCCTGCCACTCAACCCTAGAAATTGGCCTGCTGGAGTGGGCGGAGAGTCGGGCGCCAACACCCCTACCCCACTTCGGTGGCCCAACGGCCACCTCCCCAGCCCACCTCGCCCCACCCTGACGGCCAACCCCCCACCCCAACTTGGTGGCCCAACGACCCGCCGCCCCGGTCAGCTGTTGGCCCATCGAGGTAGGGCGAGGGGATGGGTGCCATCCTCCTAGCCCACCCTGGCAGCTCAACAGCCTGTCGCCTCGGCCAACCGTTGGGCTGCTGGGGTGGGGTAGGTGGCTAGGCAGCCCGCACCCCTGCCCCTCCCCCATAGGCCCATTGGGTCATCAGGAGAATGATCAAGCCCACCACACCCAATGTAGACGTAGTGGGTAAATCTGTACCATTGAAATTTTTCATTTCTAAAAAAAATTGAAATTTCATTAAACTTATTTAATTGTAAAATTTGCACACAGGAAAAAAAGAAACTAACCTTTCAAATGCGATAATTCTCCGTTGCATATGTTGTTGATAGCAATGTAGCTGCTCCACAAATTCGCTCCAAGTCTTTTAATGAACCTCGAAAAACCTTGATGTGATGTGAGGAATAGTGATAATGAAATTTATTAAATAGAAAAAATTACGGAATTGTTTACTGTATGGTTAATGTGGGACTAATTTGTTTTTATAAAAAAATTAACATGTAAATTTTGTTATGGCAATATCGGGAACTATTATAAAGTGAACATTACATAATTGTTTTATAGCACAGTGAATGTGGTATTAATTTGTTTTAGAAGGTATAATAAAAATTAAAAAAAACATACAATTGTCTAGTAAATATTATATAGTTTAAGTAATAAATTACTTTAGGTAAAATATTTAGTTTACAATTTTAATTTAAAATATTTATTTCATAAAAAAAATTAATTAAAAATTTTCAATAAATTGTAGAAGAAAATTATGAGGGAAATACATGAAACAAAACTTTTGGAGGGAAAAATTTTGGCGAAAATTTTTGGAGGGAAATTTTCATTTTTTAAGCTATATATTATCATTAGGAGAGTCTGCATTTGTATTATTCAACCTCTTTTGTTTGAAAGGCAAGGATTCTTTTGATAGTGAAGTTTCGCTTTATGAAGCATCAACATCTTCGTCGTGTAACAACTCTATTCATATTGATGAATATAATGGAAATTATTCCACTATGAATACAGAGTCAAATCTTCCACTTAGTCCTAATCCTAAGGACTATGATAGCAGCACTGATGAAAGACAAGATGAAGAATTTCAAATAAATAAAGAGTCATGGTTTCCACTTAGTCTGAATCCTATGGATTATGAGAGCAGTAGTGATGAAGAGCACGATGAAGAATTTTAAAAGAATGGAGTGTCACAGTGTCCACTTAGTCCTAATCATATGTACTATGAGAGCAGAAGTGATGAAGAGCATGATGAAGAATTTCAAAAGAATAGAGGGTCACGATGTCCCCTTAGTCCTAATCCTATGGACTATGACAACAACAGTGATGAAGAGAATGATGAAGAATTTCAAAAGAATGGAGTGTCATGGTGTCCCCTTAGTCCTAATCCTATGGACTATGAGAGTAGTAGTGATGAAGAGCATGATGAATAATTTCAAATGAATAGAGTGTCACAATGTCCACTTATTCCTAATCTTATGGATTATGAAAGCAACAGTGGTAAAGAGCATGATGAATAATTTCAAAAGAATGAAGTGTCACGGTGTCCACTTAGTTCTAATTTTATTGACTATGAGAGCAACAATGATGAATAGCATGATGAATAATTTCAAATGAATAGAGTGTCACAATTTCCACTTAGTCCTAATCCTATGGACTTTGAAAGCAGCAGTGATGAAGAACATGATGAGGAATTTCAAATGAATAGAGTGTCACAGTGTCCACTTAGTTTGTCCTAATCCTGTGGACTATGAGAGCAACAGTGATGAAGACCATGATGAAGATTTTCAAATAAATAAAGGGTCACAGTTTCCACTTAGTTTTAATCCTAAGGACTATGAGATGAGTAGTGACAAAGGACAGGATGAAGCATTTAGTCCTAATTCTAAGGACTATGAGAGTAGTAGTGACAAAGGGCATGATGTAGAATTTTCAATAAGTAAACAGTCACATTTTCAACGTAGTCCTAAGCCTATGGACTATGAGAGAAGCATTGAAAATGCACATGGTGAAGAATATCCAATAAAAATTGAGTCAAATTTTCCATTTAGTCATAATTCTAAGGATTATGACAGTAACATTGAAGAAGGGGAATGTTATGAAACCAACTCACAAAAAGATAGAAAATATAGATCAACGCCTTAGAAATAAGCCTCTTCGAGGGGGAAACCTCCTTTACATTACATACATGAATAATTATTGTATGATACAAATGACAAAACCTCCTTTCTATATATAGGAGTCCAAGGGGTCATAATATAATCAGAGCCGACATAACAATAATAATGTAAGGGCATAATAATAACAATGGTGGGCTTTTATGTGGCACAATAATAACAATATGGGGACTACATGGGCACAAAAATATAATAAGTGGGTTGTACTAAGAACAATAAGGGGTTACACTAGTAGTATAGGGACCTAATATTCCCCTCTCCTTCAAAAAATGTTTTCCTCAATGCTTGAGTAGTTCTTGATGATTTTGTATAAATTCTCGTCCTCCCATGTGAAATTTTCAGCGGGTAAGTTTTTACACTTGATGATATACTATGAAATTGATCTATTTCGTAGTTGTCAATTTCTTGGTTCTGTGACTGCTTCAGGTTCCAATATGATTTTTCCTTCCTTGTCAAGTTCTCACAATACTGTTTGAACTAGGATCTTCTGCAACTTTTGAATGAGTTCCCAGTCCTTTGGGCATATGGATATCTGTAAGGCCTGATGTTTGGAGGAACACTTCCTGGAATCAAATAAATAGCATGATCATGATCATGAATAGGTGGGAGGCCTTTGGGAGTCTCAAATAACTTTGAATGATTATCCAAAACGTTTTGGAGATATGGAGAAATACATAATTTCGATGTAGGATCCTTTAGTGAACATAATTGTGCAATTACGCCTCGTTGTTCTTTATTTAGAAGCTTTGTCATGATGTTAAAGTTGATTATCTTTCTTGGTTTCCCTTCGATACCCCTCAATTTAAATTCCTTTCCTTCCCAATTTTTTTTTAAGAAAAGTTCTTGAAAATTAAAAGCTATTGTACCCAAATATTGTAGCCATTAGACTCCTAGTAAAAAATCAGCACCACCCATTGGAATTGAAAGCATCGGGCTATTCAATACATATTCTCCCATGGATAGCTTGATATTATGGCACTTTCCAGAGAAATTTATGGTTCCTCCACTTGCAACCATCTCTTGACACTCTGGTGTTGGATATAGAAAGCAATTCAATTCCTTGGCTATCTTACAATGAATAAAATTATGGGTACTGCCCAAATCAATAAAATTATGGGTACTGCCCGAATCAATCAACACCTTTTTCTTATTGTTATGTCCTTCTATCTTGATAATTTGAGGAGTGATAATTTCTTCCAATGCATTACAAGATATGGTTGGATTCATTTCTTGATGCTCGATGTGATCTTTCACTTCTTGAATATTTTTCTTCTTGATATGTCCTTCTATATTGATAGTTTGAAGAATGGTAATTCTGGCCAATGCATTACAATATATGGTCGGATGAATTTCTTCTTTCTCGATGTGATCTTTCACTTATTGAACCTTTTATATTCTTGATATGTCCTTCTATCTTAAGATTTTGAGGAGTGGTAATTATTTCCAATGCTTTACAAGATATGGTCGGATTCATTTCTTCTTTCTCTGGGGTGGGTTCCTAGTGCATATCCTCTTCTTTTGATGTTTCTTGATCATTTTCTTCCTCTTCTTCATAATCTATGTAAAATAATTTCTTCTCAGCACACTTATGACCTTTAGTCTATTTGCTATCACAATTGTAACAAAGCCCTTTTTCTCTTTTTTCTTCCAATTGTTGTGGTGTAAACTTTGTAGGTTGTGGAAGGGTAGGAGAAAGAATACTTCCATAATTATAGTTGTGAGTGGTGGGATTCCTTGTTTCCATAATTTCACTTTCAATTTTTCTTGCCAACATGAATGCCTTCTTTAATGAACCAGGTTTCCAAAGACGAACCTCGTATTGAATGTTATCTTTTAAAGTCCCTATGAAGACATCCACCATTTTCTTCTCTGGAATATCATTTACCCTTATATTTAATATTCAATTTTTGGAAGTCCACAATGTGCTTTACGATTGAACCCTTTTGTTTGCGATTTATCAATTGGCTAAAGAAGGTGTTTCTCTTTGAATCCTCATAATGTGCTATCATTTCCTCCGTGAAAATTGACCATGTGACAAGTGGTTTACGAGAACCATTCCCTTTATACCATAAAAATTGATTCGGTTCTAAATAATTAGATGCAATACGTACCTTTTGTAACAGCGGTACCCCATGTAGATCAAAATATTTCTCCATCTGTAGTATCCAATTTACTGGATCTTTGCCATCAAACTTCCTCATCTCAATTTTTCTTAATTTTAGAAGCTCGACCTTGAAAGGACTGTAACTTTTTAATATCAGATCTTCCAGTTCTGAAATCACGACCTACAGTAGCCCTCCGCGTCCTCCTTCCAATGCCACCAGTTTGATTGAAACTGGATTCTCCAAGAAAGAGTTATGCACAATCTCCCAAGATGACCTGATTATATACCCTTTCAGAAGAGCGAACTTGTATGAAGTGCCACTTTTCACTGTTGTGACCTTCAGATCTGAAAAATATACAAAGACAACTATAGTCTGTCTTCTTTCTGTAACTTCTTATGAATTTTCAATCTGACTCTCAGAGAGATATTTATGACGATTTTTCCCAAGTCAACTGTTTAGGATGTAATTCGAGCATCTCCCAAAACCCTAAATTACTCACATCATATATCCGCACATATAGTGATACAATATCTAAAAATTGGACCCGAGGTTCAAATCAATTTATTCTCAAATGGGTCTGTTTTCTAGCTTCTGAAACTTCGTATCAACAAAGTTATAGTGAAAATTCCACGATGACCTATTGTAGATGAAATTCTAGAGCTTGAAACAACCGTAGCTTCCTAAGATCATATCTCCAAAAGTATAGTGAGACGAGGTCTGAAATTCAGACACGAGATTCAATGTTATTTCTTCTCAAATAGGTTTTTTTTTTTTAGATTTTGAAATGTCACAGATAAGAATGTATAGTGAAACGTCCACACTAACTTGTTTTGGAGCAGTGAAACCCTAGAATCCAAAGCTGTTATACCAAATGTTATGAAACCAGCTCACAAAAAGATAGAAAAGATAGATCAATGCCTTAGAAATAATCCTCTTTGAGGGGGAAACCTCCTTTACATTACACAAATGAATAATTCTTGGATGATACAAATGACAAGACCTCCTTTCTATATATAGGAGTCTAAGGGGTCATAATATAATCAGAGCCGACATAAAAATAATAATGTAAGGGCATAATAATAACAATAGTGGGCTTCTATGTGGCACAATAAAAGCAATATGGGAACTACATGGGCACAACAATATAAAAATGGGGTTGTACTAAGAACAATAAGGGGTTACACTAGTAGTATAGGGACCTAACACAAAAGATGAAGAATATCCTCCAAGTCAGTATTTCGAAAGCACAGATGATCATAGTGAGGATAACATTCCTTAGAATGATGATGAAAATTCTTATACAAATGATGATCCAATTATGGAGATATTTGTAGGAAATATTGTATTGAGGAGTAGGATCAGACCTTTTCGTAACGATCCAAGATGTTGTAGTTATACAAGGGGTAGAGCAAAATATCTGATGACAAGAAGTTCTATTAGCACTCTCATTTCAAGTGAATGTTGTCAAAAATACTGCTTGAAACATATGGATTTCAAGTTTGCATTAGAGAAAAGGAGGAGATATTTGTCAATGAATAAAAGAATGCAAAATTCATATTTAGTGGGGTGAATGCAATCTACATTGTCAGGTTATGATTATGATATTGGGTTTTTATTTATCTGTACAAAGGCTTTCAAAATGTTTCATTCAATGGGTAATTTTCGTCTCTCAAGAATCCAAAGAAATTTGGAAAAAGATCCCACATTTTATTCATAAGTACGTCATAAATGACAATTTGGGCCATTATCAAACACTGAAATTTCAAGGATGAAATATTTATTTTCAAAGCATGGAGAGTGTATGCCAAATAGAGAGAAAATACATATTCAAGATAATTTCTCAAGACGAGAAATATACAACTTATATAAAGAATATGCAAAAGGTGCTAAGGGACATGGTCGATTTAGTACATATCAATATTTTGTGAAGGTATGGAAAAAAGAATTCAACAATGTCTATATTCCTAAGAAGACAAGGATGGGGATTTACAATACATGTGCTTCTCTTAAATAAAAAAGGGATAAACGTGAAGGGTCAAAAAGGGGTAAGCATTCATAACTTTAACTTTTAAAATTGTATAGTCGTCAACTATGAAAACATATTTCTTAAGGACTTTCTTTTATGTTGTGTAGATTTCATTATCAAAGAAATTTAGGAGCATCGTGAACAACAAACAAGTGAAAGGAAAAAGTTGTATAAGCATCGAAAGAAGTGTTATGATAATCCGAATGGGGTTTGATAATTGATGGTATAGACTAGAAGAAAACACTTTTACCACATTTTGTTTGCACACCAAACTTTTATTCAGTATCACTTGGTCGGTTTTATGGTCTTCAATGGGAAAATGTTGCCAAGGGTGTACTTCATAGCTCTAAATATTCATAATGATGCAAATCTGTCAATAACCATAATTCATGATGTGATTTCTCATTGGTATGGTAATCTTCTCGAAGTTTTGTATTTACAATTGGATAATACTTGCTGTGAAAAAAAAATCACATTGTTTTTGGATATCTAAACATGCTTGTTGAATTGAAAATTTTTCAAAACATAAAGGTTGATTTCCTTCTTGTTGGGCACACTCATGACCATATCGATCAGATGTTCAATCATTTTCCAGTCACATTGAGGAGGAAAGAAGTTGGGAGCTTGCCATCATTAATTAATGTATTAAGAAATCATACATGTTAGAGCCTACTTTTGAAGCGTTGGAAGAAACTGTTGACATGCGAAGGTTTATTCTGGGACTGCATGGCGAGGAGAAATGCATTGAACAACATAATGACATTATCTTACAACATCAATTTTGTATAAAAAAAATTGATGGGAAAGCACTAATATGGGGCAAGAACTATTCAACTACTGTAGAATGGGCATCGTCATCAGGTTTGGAATTTTTGAAGTTCATTCCAGATCATCCAATATTTGCATCAAATATATTGTTATTACAATCAGTTGCTGAATTTCATAATGCACACAAACATAATATAGATATAAATTATTTTGATTGCCTCGAAGAAATTAAAAAATCTGTTAGATATACATATGAGTACTTTGATATCGCTGATTCAGTTTGGTGGGAGTCATTTTTAAATAATCAAAGTGATATCATTTCAAGAACAACAAATGAAGACATACCTTTGAAAAATCCATTTATTTGGACACAATGTGTCAAATGAACATGAGGAAAGAAACAATGTTGAACAACTAGTGAGTGCCAGTATTGCAGAAAGGATGTTGCAACTCTTGTGTTACCAACTTTACTTATAAACCCGAGGTCAGTACAAACTTGGATGTGGCAGTGCTATATGCACAAGTAGAAGTGAAGGTCCTACCTATTGCCACTTGTTTATCTGGCGAGAGACCCCAGGGGTTCTAAGCCAGACTTCTTTAGAGTTAGAAGAAGCTTGATTCTCTAATGGAAGAAGAGAAAAGCTATTCTAAGAGAGCTATTCTACTGCAGTAATGAAGAAAACAATATGTAATGCTAAATCACACCTTATCCTAATTAACCATTTAAACAGCTAAACTAAGTAGAATTTCTAAATCAAAAATAACCTAATGTTGCTATCTAAGTTACATAAGTAAAGAGCATCAAACCAAACTAATGTGTAAGAAAGGAAACTAAATGAAGTTTTTTTTCATGTTTTTGGTGTTTTGCTAAAATCAAGCATGCAAGGAGTCAAGCAGAAGAGCAAGCGAAGATCGAAATCAGTGAAAGGAAGACGTAACAAAGAAGTAGTGCATGGAAACTGTTGGACTGATCAACGAATAGTAAAAACAGAAGATGAGCGGCAAAGATCTTATTGCAGGAGATTACGTGAATAGATGGACGAACAAGGTTAATGGGAGATGAATGGAAGATATATTATTGTGGAGGTTAAGTGAATAGATGGATGAATAGGGTTAATGGGAGATGAATGGCGGAGATATTATCACGAAGGTTAAGTGAATAGATGGATGAGCAAGGTTAATGGGAGATGAATGGCAGAGATCTTATCACAAAGATTAAGTGAATAGATGGATGAACAAGATTAACGGAGGATGAGTTGTGGAGATCTTATTGCGGGAAAAATGTGCGGAATGATGGAGCGGGTTTTCATAGGTGGTAAGCAGTTTCTGGTGCGCCCTCAAAGTTGTAAGAAGAATTCTAAAATTTTACGTGATTAGCGTAACTAAGTGACACGTAGCACGGGAAAACCACTTTTCTCGCATGCTATTGGTCGGATATCAGTCATGCAAGAATTCGTGTGAGATTGCATGATAGCCGTTGGATCATGCGGGATTGATCAACGGTGGAGATCATCCAAGCTAGTTTGCGATTGAGTGACGCGATAGCCGTTGGATCAAGGGCGAGACAGATCGACGGACGAGATTTGGAGCACATAAAGTAGGTGGAAGAATTCATGATAGCCATTGTATCAAGCTGGATAGATTGATAGTGGAGATCTGGAGCGCATAAAGTCAAGAATTGAAATGAATCAGATGGTGATTGGTCAGGTTTATTGTGGATCAGAGGGTAAGGAAATCTACAGGAATAATCTGATCAAGACGTGTTTTATTAGCTTCCACTTAAGCATTTCGTGCTAAAGGAAATGAGCATATGAGAAAAAAGTGATGGAAAGAGACGACAATGAAATGAACCTCGTATAGAATAAAGACAACAAACTTCATGCAAGAACTCCTGGCTAACCTGCTAATTGAAAGAAGGCACAAATGGAAGCAAACTAAAACATAACCAATCTACGCTACACTGTTGTAATGAAAATGCAGCTACTTAAGCAAATGAATGATTAAACCATGAATCTATGTGCTACATTGCTATAATGGAAATGCATCTATTTAAGAAAATGAATGATTAAACCATGAATCTATGCTAGCATAAACGTAAAATAAAGAGGATCCTTAGCTGCTAGGGTTGGGCCCTAACCTAAGAGCTTCAGGCCTCTGAGTTAACTTAGTGCTGGCTCAAAACAAAACTCATTCTTATTATCAAAATAATGGATTACATAAAAAACTATCACAAGTCTTGCAACTCTAAAATAGAGTAAAGTTTTACAATCAAAATTCCAAATCCTACTGAGGTCCTACGCCTCTTTACTTATGTGACTAAAGTCTCCAACGCTTTCCTTAAAATTAGCGAGGCTCGGCTCCCAAACTCAAGATAAACTGGTGCTTTTAATTTCACTTGCTTGGCTCCCTTCTAGTCCTCAAGATTTGGCTATTTGCACTCCAAGCTGATGGAGGAATATTCGAATGGGGGGTAGTAAATGAGGAGAATTTACCTCCTATAATTCCTCTCCCTTGTCCCATTCGAGTTTTGACTAAGGTCTTTGCCAAAATTCCTTGCTTTTATCCTTTAATCCTACATTAAATTCACATTAGACCATAAAGAAAATTATCCAACTCTAACTCATCTCATAAACAAAATATAATCAAAAGTATGCAATAAGTTGTGAGAATAGTTGGTTTGAATAAGCTAGGAGGTGAATTAAGGCCTATATAATTACCTTCAATCTTGCATTAAATGCACATTAGACCACAAAGAAAAATATCCAACTCTAACTCATCTCATAAAAAAAATATAATCAAAAGTATGCAATAAGTTGTGAGAATAGTTGGTTTGAATAAGTTAGGAGGTGAATTAAGGCCCATATAATTACCCAATGATGAGTCTCGTCATCACCCCCAACTGAAAGTGTTGCTCATCCTCTGAGCAACTTAGTCAATGTCCATGTCCTTTATGGCTTTGGTAGCCTCTCTGACATCCCATGCCTTTGTTGTGGTCTCTTCTTCTTATTCATAGAAGCCTGCTTTCCTTTCTACTTCTTCTCACTGTCTTTTCTCCTCTTCTTCTTTTCTCCCTTCTAGAATCCCTAGGAGTAGTGGTGGACTGAGTTTTAGGCCTATCCAATTGACCTTCAAACTTTGCATTGATTGCTTATACATAGGTGTCCTGTTGAATGCCTCTCTCAACCTTTGAAGGGAGTGATATTCTCTGATCTTCATGTTGTGTGGCAGTGTGTTCCATCTCCTAAAGTAGGTATGTATACTATCATCTCCTGGCAGCATAAACATATCCTCAAAATGTGAAATTTCTTGCTCTTGGGCAACAAGATATCTAGGTGCCAGCTGAGGATCATTTGCAATTAGATTATGGGCGTTGATGAGGGCCATGGGATTTGATTGTTCATCTCTGATGAAAAGAGGTTCATTTTTTTCTTTGGCCAATATTCTTTTCATCTCTGCAGCCCTTGACTCCTCTTGGTTCATCCATGATGCCAAAGCCATTAATTGCAGATCTCCTAGCTTGGCATTAGGATCCAAAACAATAATGTTTATGAGGGCCATGTTATGCAAGTAAAACTCAGCCGTTTTGGCCCTATCCTCTAGTATACTTTGATTACAAAGATCAATAAATTTCATGTATTCCTAAAATGGCATGGTGCCCCTTTGTGCTAGTGTTTTAATGTGAAATTGCAGCCATTGCTCTCTGAGGTAAAAAGCATAGGATTTAGTTGGCATCCTACACTGGATGGCCTCCAAGGAGAGGCTAGCCATACATTCTAGTTGGTTTTCCCTTTCATGTAGTTGACCTCTCCACCATGAATTTTCCCTCTCATGTTGATTTCTCATTATTGCTTCTCTGTCCCTTAAGCCACATAGATCTTTGTTTTTCTTATCTTCTTCCTCTTGTTGTTCCTTCTCATCTCCATCAATTTCTTCCTTTGTTTCCTCCTCTGTTTCAACATCATCCTCCTCTTCTCCTTCATCATGTTCCTCTATATTAGTTTCTTCTTCATCCATATCATGCCCATCTACCTCTGTATCTTCTTCTTTTTGTTTTGCCTCCTCCTCACTGACAGAAGGACTAACATCATAGGTGAGGGTTTTAATGTCATCCTCTTCTGGTAAGTTTCTGAAGACTGATCATGTTATAGGGATCCAAATGTTTTAGAGGGCATCTTCAATGAGGATCCTGATCAATCCATGGTGAGCCAATTGTTGGGAATTCCCTTCCTTTAGTTTGTTGTTGGAGTCTATGAGTGATTGCATCAAGAAATATGGTATGTTGAGTCTTTGGTGAACTGGTGTTTCTACCCCAAATCTTAATTCTTCAAGCATCCTAAAATGGTAGCCATAAACAACACTATATCTATGGAATGGCAGATGAGGTGGTGAGGTATGGTGAATGAAGTGGACGGTAATGAATGAGGGTGGCGGATGACGTGGAGGAGATGATATGGAGTGGAGCGATTTGGGTGGTCTTCTGTGGGTAGGGAGTGTACAAGATGTTCATCAAGATTGAACCCCCCTACAACAATGTCAGGCCGTAGATCTTAGTCAAACACCTTGACGTGATGGTCAACTACAGGGGTTGAGTCTGAGTTATAACTCGTGCTCATTGCTCCCCCGCAGAGCACTTTATCTTCCTCTCGAACCCACGCTTACTTAAATCTTGTGCTATCGCTCGAACTTTAATATGGGTCAGGGCCCCACCTTACATTGAGTTTCAATGCAATAAAAAATAAATCACTATTTTCGAACTCTTGCATTCTCTTTTGATTTTAAAAAGAATTTCCTTTTTTCCACCTGACTCTCTGCTTTGTCGAAGGTGGCCAAGTTAACTAGCCACTTTTACACTTATAAACCAACTACCTCATAACCTTTACTACTTTTGATCAAATGATGCATATGAGTGAGTGATCGGGATACTTACCTTTGGTCTCGATCCCATGTTACAGTTGTCAAAAATCATAGGTGTTGCGTTGTTTATTTATTGCATGGTCATTTTTCTTTCTCCTTTGCTTTCTGTTGTTTGTTGTATGTTGTCTGCTATCTAGAGCTCCTGGATCATCCTAGTGAATAACTGTAGTTGATGATTTATATTCTGTGGGATAGGATGCTATAGGACCTAACCAACCTACCATTCACCCTCGTATTGCTTCCTGTAGGTTTTCCGGGGATCCTGTAGAAAACACAGTCTTCACCTAAATAGAAACAATGAAGTGAAAAAACAATGGAATTGATGGAGAGGTGCATGGTAAGGAGTGGAGGAGATGAATATATGTGAGGCAGGGTTCCCTTTGGATCCTCTCTTTTCTCTTTGATTGTCTTTCTCGCCCACCTACAAATAACAGTTATGTCTTTTTCTCTTTTTTTTTTTTTGAAAAACACCTAGGCTACTTGAAAGAGGTTTTCACCCTAGATGTTTTCCCTGGGCACCTCAAGCAAGGTTTTCACCCAAGGATTTTCTTATTCTTTTTTTTTCATTTTTTCATCATTGGGCTGCCTCACGAGGTTTTCAACCCAAAGATGGGACTTAGGTGCCTCATGGAGGTTTTCATATGAATCCTTATTTTTTTTTTTTTCTTTTTTTAGTGACCTGATGAGAGAGGAGCTCGGACTTGCTCCACCATCATCACCGTCTTATTGATATTGTCAATGAACTCTTGCTTTGATAAAAGTCTCTTGTACATTTTCAATCGGTGTCCATTAACAAGCAATGAAATGGCTTCTTCATCTATAGTTATGATTGGCATTGAACCATTATCATGGAATCTTTCCACCTGTTGTGGTAAAAACACAACCCCCCCATTATTGATTTGTTCACTTCAAATAATGGGGACCCTTTCTATAAAAATTTGGGCTAAACACCTTTTATGATTTTTATTATTCTACGCTTTTGTTCATTTTTCATTTTCTTTGGATTCTTGTTTTGATTTCTTTGTTAAAATCAATTTTTTATAAGCTTCCCATTAATGTTTGTTTTCTTCATTTGGTTAACTGGTTTGTAAACGACACTCCTTTGAAGTCCAATCATTTATGTCGCCTGGGTTAAAAATGCATAAAATGCACAGTATCCCATTTTTGTAGTTAAATTAGTTCAATAATGCATTTATTTTAAATATTAACCCCTAGTTAATTATTACTAACATTTTTCATTTTTACTTATACAACCAAATCATGAAAAATTAGGATTTTAGTAATTAATTCCTATTTTCAAATAAATTACTAATCTTGAAAACTCAAAATGTCAAAATGGCTATAGTTTATATATATATTTTTATTTTTATCAAAGTGACTATAGTTTAAATAAGAAAATACACTTTAGATAATTTCATAATTTAATTAAACATCATTAAAATAAAACCAAAACAAAAAACTGATATTTAGCATTAATTAAATTAATGTAAGAAACCATTTAGATTTGAGGCTTTCTGGCTCAGAAATCCCGAATTCTTACGCAAAATGGAAGAATGGTGGACTCAGAGTAAAGTTAAAGGGAAGGGGAAAATGCATACCATCCAATTGAAGCTCAAAGAAATCAAGGGTAAAATCAAAAAATGGAATAAGGAAGAGTTTGGGAACATCATGGAGGAAAAACAAAAATTAAAGAAAGAAATGGAGGAAATACAACAAAAAATAATTTTGGAAGGAAGGGATGAAGAGAGGAGTAATGAGGAAGGAGGAATAATCAGCCAATTGGAAGAAAGGAGAAAACAGGAAGAGATTTTGTGGAGACAAAAGTCAAGGATAAAATGGTTGCGCGAAGGTGAAAGAAATACCAAGTTTTTTCATCAAGCTATGGTCCAAAATAGACAAAGGAATTGAATCTTTTCTATCAAAAATGCAGAGGGGGAAAGGATAATAGAACAGGGAGATATTAAAAAAGTTTTAGTGGATTATCGTAAAGAAATTCTCACTGAACCACAGAGGGAACGAGGAGAAGCAATAGAATATATTTGCAAGGAAATACCAAGACTAGTAACAAATGAACAGAATAAGGCTTTGATGAGGGCAGCAACTATGGAAGAGGTGGAAGAAATTGTGATGAATATGAAAAAGAGCAAGGCACCAGGGCCAGATGGGTCAACAGTGGAATTCTACTAGGCAGGTTGGTACTTTTTAGGACAGGAAGTCTTGGAAGCGGTAGAGGAATCAAGAATGAAGCAAAAGATCTGGCTAGGTATTAACTCGACCTTTCTAACCTTGATCCCTAAGAGTAATAATTCAGAGGATGCTCAAGGTTTTCGCCCAATAGCCCTGTGCAATGTCATTTATAAGATTATAGCTACCCTGATAGCGAAAAGATTAAAGCCTTTACTCCCGAATATCATCTCACCTGAGCAAACTGGCTTTGTTGAGGGCCGTCAAATACTTGATGGATTAGTAGTTACTTAGGAGATGATTCACTCCCTAAATCAGAAAAAGCAGAGAGGAATGATGATGAAGTTAGATCTATCAAAAGCCTATGATCGATTGAGCTGGAAATACCTTAGAGTGGTTCTTGAAGCATATGGATTCGAAAAGAGATGGATCGAATGGGTCTACAGTATGATTTCAACGCCGATTTTCTCAATACTGGTAAATGGTATCCCAACGAATACCTTTAATGCAACAAGGGGAATTAGGCAGGGAGACCCTATCTCCCCATTTCTATTCATAATGGCAGCCGAGGGGCTAGGGAGAAACCTCAAAAGAGAGCTAAGGGAAAAAAGAATTAAAGGCCTAGAACCATGGGGAAACAATCTGACAACAACGCATCAACAGTTTGTAGACGACATTATGCTATTCAGAGAGGTATCAATCAAAAAGGTAAGGAACATCAAAAGAATACTTGAAATTTTTATGGAGGCATCAGGAATGGAAATAAACAAAGAAAAATCATGTACATTCATATTTAATACTCCTGATTCTATCAAGGCTCATCTTACCAGAACTTTAGGCTTCAGACAGGGGGATCTCCCTACTAAGTATCTGGGGAATCAGTTGGACATAAATCCTACCCGGATGAAAAACTGGCAGAGTGTGATAGATAAAATAAAAAACAAATTGGCAAGCTGGTCCTTTAGATCTTTGAACATAGCCAGCAGAATTGTTCTTTTAAAATCGGTCCTGCAATCGATTCCTATCTACCCCCTATCCATTAGGACAGCGCCCAAAGGAGTGTGCACAAAATTGAAAGAAATATTTGGGAAATTTTTATGGGGGGGCCCTAAACAACAGAGGAAATGGGCTTTAGTCTCATGGAAAAATCTAGTGAAAAGAAAAGAGGAAGGGGGACTGGGTATAAGAGATCCTGAAATGTTGAACAAGATATTAGGAGCAAAATTATGGTGGAGGTGGGTACAAGGAGGAAATTATGTATGGAAGAAAATATGGGCACAAAAATATAATATGCCTGATACAGTAGAGGGCAGACTGAGAATTGAAGAAGTCCCAAAAGGATCTTCAATATGGGAATTGGCAAGTCAGAATAGGGACGTGGTCAACAATCATGCTTTCTGGGAAATCCGTGAAGGGAGCAGCGCCAAATTTTGGGAGGATGGCTGGCAGCAGTGAGACAAATTGTCAGAGATACAAACCTTGCAAGAAGTACAACAGAAAGTGAAGAGGGCAGGATTGGAATACGTGAGGGATTATTGGAAAGATGGAGAGATCAGTGAAATATGGAGGACTTGGAGGAAGCCAGAGGAGTGGTATGAAAATATAAACCAAGACCTGGAGAAAATATATACTAAAGAGGTAGAATTGAGAAAAATTAAAATCAGATCAGGAATGGATATTCTCAGGTGGGGAAGATCAATGAAAGGAACACTCACAATAAAAGAAGCCTACTACTTAGCAACAAAACAAGAAAGGGAGGATGGAACGACTGACTGGAGAATAATATGGGAAGGAAAGTGGTGGCCGAAAAACACAATATTTGCATGGCTGGTGAGTAAGGAATGGATTCTAACTTGGGATAAAATCCAAAAGAGGGGTTTTTATGGACCCTCGAGATGCAGCCTATGCACCAGAGAAGATGAAAACCAAGAACATATATTAAATAAATGCCCTTTTGCTAGATATTTATAGGAGAAGATAAGATTACTTTTCGGGAAGACAAAGAGAGATCCAAATAGCATTCAGAACACTATAATGCAATGGGGCAAAGGACAATTCCTCAGCAGAGTAGTGAGAAGAATATGGAACTTATCAGTGGGCTTCGTAATATGGTTCCTTTGGAAAGAACAAAATAGGAGGATCTTCCGGGGACAAAGTTGTCAACCTGAAAGAATATGGGAGGAAGTATGTAAATCGATCAAGGAAACAATTCTGTCCGAGGCATGGGAAGAGGAGGATTGGAGAATGAATCAAGAGGAAAGAGGAATAGTATCCAATTTAAATATGGAGTTTATTATGATCTACCCTAGAAAAGAGAATAGGAGCGGCTCTCAAACACAGAGCCCCAACCAATTCAGATATCCTGGAGAGCATTTTATCAAACTGAACTTTGATGGGGCGTCTAAAGGTAACCTAGGGCCAGCAGGCCTAGGGGGTATCTTTTGGGACAGCAAGGAAAAAACAAGGTGGGTGTTTACGGAATGGGGAGGTGAAATGACGAATAATGAAGCAGAGCTGTGGGCGGTACATCAGGGATTAAGAATAGCAGTGAGAAATAGATAAATGAATCTGGAGATAGAAGGAGATTCGCAGGTAACAATAAGGATGCTCCGCAAACTAAAGGATGGAAAGAGATGGGAGCAAGTGGCGAAAAGCTGGAGGACAACGGGGATTATCCAAGACATAGCGGGACTGCTAAGTAGAATCAAGTACAAAATTATAAACCATGTGAGGCGTAAAGGAAATAGGGCTGCGGACCTACTGGCGAATTGGGGGAGTAAAGAGCCGGTCAAAAGATTGGACAATAGCTGGCCTTCAATAGAAGAGGATCAGAGCTGGGGAGAACTAAAAAACATAATTACCCACGATCATAATGAATCAATTACAGGATAAAGGGATGAGGAAAAGACTCCCGATCGGGATGAGCAAGGTGGTAATCAAGATAATTAATGTTCGGCGGTTTGGCATGCAGGAACGAGCAGGCGAGGGTCAGGTCATGATGAGCACGGTCAAGTGAATCGGGGAAAAGGATATCATCTCAAGGCGAGGAGACGATAGATTACTGATGGAGGAGGGTAGATTTGTCAGGGTGTCAGAGAATCGACAAATTAATGATGGTATGGGAGAAATGGGCAGAGAGGCGGAAAGGGAGGCAATCCATAAGAGCAGAAGAAGGAGGGGAGGTATAAGTGAGAAGAGGTGGCGAAAAAGAAAGAAAAGAAGAAGTGCATGCAGAAGAACGATAGAGGGTGGAAAAAAGTCGACAAATACAACCTGGAGAAAGGGAGAGATTAGGAGCCGGGACAAGAGAACAGGGACGCAGGGAAGGAAACCAAGGCGAAAGGAAAGAATGGCTGAGGGAAGCAACATGAACGCAGGAAGATGGATGAGGAGCAAGGCAGAGGAAGGGAATTAGGGCCGAGGGGACCGGGAAGTAAAGGGTAAAGGCATAATGGAGAGGGATACAGAGAAGATATTTATCCTAGTTTATGACGACTCAGAGAATGAGAGTGACGAATTCGACGCGGATAAGGAGAAGGGCGAACCAGGGAATGAAAGGTTCGGAGGGAACGGGAAGTCAGGGGGGAACAAGACTATGAAGAGAGGAAGAGAGGATGTTAGGGGTAACCAGGACCAGGAGGACGGAGAGGATAGTGGGAGACGGGCAAGGGGACGAAGTCGACGAGGCAGGGGAGGTCAGAGGAGATGGGGAGGAGCTAAAGAAAGAAGCGGGCGAGGACGAAGGTGCAGAGAAGGAACGGTGGAAGCTGGAGAGGCCAGCGCATTAGGGACAGTCAGGAAGGGGAGGAAAACGATAGGAAGGAAAGTGCAGGCCGCTGAGAGAGCTTACTGCGAGAAGACCAATCCAAAAATCAGAAGGATAATTGAGCATCTGGAAGAGGAGTCAATACAGGGTCAGTCGGAGGAGGAAATGGAGGATTGGGTGTATCTTCTTCCGGATCTGGGTCATATGCGTGGCCGAATGACCTTATATAAACAATCTCTGCATGTATACTGGGTAATGAAGAGACTTCTGGCCAAGGCTATGGAACAAGTAGCCATGGAAATGGCAGAATTATCCCAGGGGATCCCAATTTTGAAAAAGGAGCTGAGGAACATACAAATCACCTTGCTCATGCAGGATACGAGGCTGGAAGAAATTCAACAACAGCTACAAGCGAGCGGATCGGGAATCAAGAAGGAGAAGGAGCAGCAGGAAGATGCAGGGAATCAGTAAAGAAAATGCACGATTTTTGAAGGTTTTTATAATGTCTCGTTCTAGTTACAGTTAGTTATCTGTAGGACTTTTGTTCAATTTTATATGCAGACAAAAAACAATTTTAATAGATACAGGGCTGATGTATATAAAGCTTGGAAAGATAGACAGAGAACCTATTATTTTTGGCTGGCTATTAAAAAATTTAGGTGGTCAAGAAACCCGGTTTCCCCTCGGGGCGGGTTGAGATCACCACAAGCATGTAGTGATTTCAATTTATGGTAATAGAAAAAAGGGTCTCTCCTAAGCTTACAAAAAAAAAATTAAAATTTGATATAAAAAATATACATAAAAAAAATAAAAATTATAACGCGATCGCTACATCACATCGCAGATTTCAATCACAACATTGTTAAGGAACCCCAATAATCCCATTTTCGCAATCTTCCGATTGCAAGAGTTCAAAAAATATTAACCGAAGTCTTTAAAACTGTGTAATTCAATTATTTGAAAATTCATTCACGTAGGAATGAATATGGTAGGATTAGTTAGTTATGGTTAATAATAAAATAAGTTTTAATATTTAATAATTAAATTTAAATTAATTAATATATAATATAATTAATTTAATTAAAATAAAATTAATTATTATTTAGATTAAGTTAGACTAATAAATAGTTTATTAAATAATTGATTTAATTTATAATTAATTATTAGATTAGAATTAATTATTAGATAATGAGAGTCTAATTTAAGATTAGATTTTTAATTAAAATTCTGATTTTTTGGCTCAGTAACAGAAATTCCAGAATTATGTTAGATTTGACTCATCAACTTTGGGGGCTCATAGATTGAGTTTTATTTGGCCAAATGAGGCCTAAGGTGGCTCATTGGAAAGATAAAATCAAGGAGAACATTTTTGAGGAGGTTTCACTAATAGATTTGGTCATTTATTGGGTCAAAAATCAGACAAAAGATTAAGCTCCGAATTTTTAAAACAAAATCAATTTTTTGAGTTTTATTTTCTGCATTTTTCATTTGACCAAGTCTCTTATGAATACAAATCCATTTGTCAATGATATCCTTGGCCAATTAAACCATCTCAAGCATCAATATAAAGCTTATATTTTATTTTCAATTATTTATTTAAATTGAATTTGATTGGATTTGTTTTAATACCATAAATGATATTTTAATTTTATTGTTGCATCTTAATTCATTTTGAATTTTTTTTTTTGTACGAAAACAATAGAAGAAATAATGGAGAAAATGATTTCAAATAAATGAGAATGCTCCAACAATTAAAAATTGGAATTTTTGAGCAAATAAAATTGATTGGACAGATTTTTCTTCAACAAACTCTCCTCTCAAAATACTTTTGGAAATATTATAAATGGCAAATTGCAGAATGTAATTAGAGGTTGCTCTCCTCTCCAATTCTGGAATTCTAAAAGCACTTATGTAATAAGGATTTAGAGTTGTAGGTGGGAGGAGTGGAAATCTCAGATCTGGAGATTAGTGAAGTTTTTCTTTTACATTGCAAGTTATGTATAATAAAAAGAGTTTGCACTATTGTAGCTCTGGTTTTGAAAACAGAAGCTCGGGAATTGTAAAGGACTATCAGACCAGAGTTGGAGAACTGGATTCAATAAATTGGTATTTTGAATACTATTATTTTAAACGCTGGATTCATTTTATGATGACAGGAATGTCTCAATTTACTTTTATATTTGTGCACTTTTGTCAGTATGGATAAGTTGTTTCTATTTTATGTTATTACGTATCTCTGCTCTTATGGGCTGAATTCTGATTTCTGAGTAACTATTTAGTCATAAATCCGTCTTATAAAACTGATTTGTTGAATAGTGATATTTTGAGAATTTCTTCCGCATATTATTATTTAGCAATTCATGTTACTAATTAAATAATCAATATCATTTTGTGAACTTCTTCCTAAGTGTTGTTGAAAGGTCTCAATAGTATGTGTGCGGTATTCATAATGTCATTTAATTGAACTAATTCATTAACTTGATATTCATTATAAGCCAGACATATTTAAATCCCAATACTTTAAATATCTTGCTCTTAGTTGGGTTAGATCTATATCTGCCTAATTGAGACATGATTAAGATTATTTCTTTTGCTTAAATCTTAGAATAAGTTTTCATTTATATTAATTTCTACATTCTTTTAAGTACTTTTCCCAAAGAGGCAAACTTTAGTAGTGGATTGGCTGAGCCCCAAATCAGCTTAAGGATCACTTTCTTGCCTGATCAGAAAAAGGGTCGATCTGATGTCTCTTCTCTATTGGTGAATGAAATTCATATTTTAAAGCCATTGGAGATTGAGAGAAAGTAACTGGACCTAGTTGAACTAGTCGGAACCACCATTCCAAATGGAAAATGCGCTGCTTTAAGGTCCAGACCGGGTGGTCATCCCCCATGTTGTTGCAGAGATTTTCAAGGCTTCAACATAATGACGCTAGAAGGAGGGCCTGAAACTTGTTGTCTATTAGAGTCTTTTCAATTTTAACATTTTATTTAAATCACGATGGCTCCTCTTAAACTTCCAATTTGGAGTTGTATCTATGGACGTGCATTTTCCAATATTCCACCCAAAGTGGTAAGACTCTTGTCTGAGGTAAAGTTTAACGGTAAGAGAAATTCTTCTGCTTTTAATCATGTCTTTCAATTTATTTAAAATGTTTCAAATCATGATTTTCAAGGAATTGATGAAGGCATTCTATGCATAATTTTTACTCTCACATTTGCGGCAAAAGCTAGAAACTGGTGTAGAACTTTTCTAGTTGCCTCAATTCACAGTTGAGATCAATTTGTTACAATTTTCATTTCTAAATTTGACGGCTATGATTATGAACAAGTATGTAGTGAAATTGAATATTTGCGAAGATTTGAAAATGAGTCTATTAGAGATTTTAATATTCGATTTCATTTGAAATGTTTAAGATTTAAAGTTGAAGATAAACCTACAAAAGAAGAACCACTAGATTGGTTTGAATATATTTGTTCACTTCCTCCCTTTCCCAATCCATATGAAATTAGTTTAAGCTTTGTTTCATCCCCTTCCAACATAAATGAAAATTTCAATATGGATGTGCAAATAAATTATGATGAAGTGGTTTCATAAAGCTTAGAAAACATTTTTAATCAAATAAAAGAAGGAAACAACAACAATTTTGGAGAAAGAGCTGCTTTGAAATCTGAAAGTTACTTTGCATTAAATTCAAAAAATTAGATCGCAAATCATTAAGTACAAGCAACAATCAAAGTAAATAATAACACACAAAATACTGTACAAATTTTTGAATTTTATCATGATGAACAAATGCCAAAATCAGAGCAGCAAAGCTGCCTTCTTCAAGAAAGCGGGAGTATACAAAGGAATGATCTAGAATCTGAAATTTATAATGAGCGTAACGCACAAGAGTTCTCAAACATAGACATTTTTAATTGCATTATTTCAGATTCACATTTTCCCCTTTATCTTGATATTTTTAATGATGGTAACTTTTCCCATCTTGGTATTAATGATATTTCAGAAAATACAAAGGCAGATCTAAATGAAATACCAATTAATCTTTATCAATATAGAGAAACAATAATTGATCATTCTTTTTCCATTAATGAACATGAAACTTTTATTCCTCCTTGTTTTGATATATTGGCTTTATCCCATTTTGATCTTTAGTTTATTATCTGACACTGCAATACGCATTATATTTATTAACTAAAGGCATTATTGAACAGTCACTGTAACAATACAATTTTTTCTCAAGTTAATTTGGAATGAAGCAGAGGTAATAAATTATTGTTGCAATTCAAAAAGGAGCATATTTTCATATTCATTTTTGGTGAATTTTATGAATTTCAGATTTCCTGAACAAGAATAATTGATTTCATTCAACTTGATTACCCACTTTAATTTAGAGTAAATAATGAGATGATTTTGAATAAAGTTAGAATGTTGATAAATTGAAGGAAAATTTTAAAGATTCATGAGGTAAAATCTACAGATAATTTCCTTCCAGGTATGCATTTACAAGTTCATTTTCATCTATTATTAGTTTCTCTTTTCCTTAGTTTATTTTTTATTCTTGTTTTGTTTTATTTGCAGGGTTTCATTTGTTTTCAAAACTTGAAGTAAGCAACAAACCCATTTCAAATTTGCAACAAGTTCAGGGAAATTTTATTTGTGATTCATTAGAATTTGAGCATTCTTTAACTTTGCTTTCATTCATTAGAAAACCCAATTGAAATTTAAAACAGTATCACAGGATTCATATTAGAAACATTTCAACTTGATTTTCATATTGTTGATACTACAGTGGATATATATTCGCAATATTCCCATCCCGCTCATCTTCGTCAATTATTTCATTTCGATATCACATCATCCATATCACAACCATTTGTATCGTAATATTTCATCGGAAGTAGCTCTTAGCATTTTATGATAACAAATTTCTAATGCAAAACCTCTAATGTGTTACCTCACTCATTCTCTCATAAAATGCCATATCGCATTTCGCATATCGGAGGTTTTAAGTTGAATATATTCCATTATCTTGAATCACCGATCTCTGATAAAATGACTTTACCAATATTATGATGTCCACATAATTCGAGACCCGATATCAAATTTAAATCAAGTTCATAAGAAATATCACGTCCGTTCAATCGCAATAATGGTAGGGGCACAATTTTAAAAGTACCGATGTCTCGGATCCGATATGATATTAAATTTTCATAATAAATCTATCGGTCCATTCTTCATCGCATATCAGCGTATCAAAAATATTACATCATGTACTTAAGATTGTCGATCGCCGATTTCTTTTGAGGTCCAACGCTGATCCCACTTAAGAGCTCCATCATTTATCGCATATGGGCGTCACAAGAATCATATTGTATTACCTGTACTTAAAGTTTGCCGATTTCCGATTTCCTCTAAGGTCCAAAGGCGGTCCCACCTAAGAGCCCCGCCATTCATCCCTTATTGGCGTCACAAGAATCATATTGTATTACATCCTGTACTTAAAGTTCGAAGATCGCCGAGAGCCACGTCATCCATCGCATTCTCGCTATCGCAAGAAGTATATTGGAATTTCCAACATGACTATTTTCTGATATTCTAATATGCCAATATTGCAATCACTTTATCGCATTTTTATTTATGGTCATATCACAATTCCGAATTTGCAATGTGCGATGTGCGATGTGCGAAGTACAAAGCATGACATGACTATTCCCCGATCTTCGATATGACAATTTTTCAATATTGTGATCGCACAATCTCATCGCACATATTCTCATCACATGTTCTCATAATGGCAATTTTCCATTGCAACATCCGATGCGATAGAATTTAACGCATATCTCTATGCCATTAACATTTAATCGATATATGGAATATCAACAAAAGGTGAAATTTTTGCATATTGAACTTTAAGCATGGTGAAGAAACATGCAATGTGAATCATCCGATAAGGCATTATGTGGTATGAAATATTTTAAAAGAAATCTTGGGTAACCGCTATGGTACTAAAGCAATTGATGGAAAATTTGCAGCATATTTAAATCATTTCGATTTCTCATATATTTCAGTTTTAAATATATAATTCCATAATTAAATATGAAATTCAAGACCTCTCTATTTTCACATTTAAATTTCATTATCTTGGATTTGATCTTAATTCTAGAGTTTATATGAAACTTAAAAATTTTTGAGAACATTCATCACTGAATATTCTCATTCTCTTTTCTGGTGCATTTATTTTAATTTGGATTCCCTTGAACACAAAGCATTCCCTTTTTACATGTTACTGTTTGCTTTAGTTTAAATAAAATAAATGATGATTTTGGGTTATAAGATTTTGGTTAGTTTGACTTCATATTTTAATGTTAACTAAAAGAAGAAGTCAACTAGTATTGGAGAAACTGATATCTCTCAGGTAAGATCAAATGCTATTATCCAATGGTAAGATTCATGTACCCATTTTCATTAATTTCCACTTTGTTACTTTAGTTTCAGTTTTGTTTTTAAATTATGCTGATGTAAAAATATGTTTTGCTGCTTTTCATAAAAGCTTTCAAACCTCCGCCAGATTATATTTTGGAAGTCCTATACTCTTCTCCTAGTTTTATTTCAAGAAGTAGCGATAATCTTCGTTGAAACAACTACACTAGGAAGTTTCTGAACTTTTAATATATTTCTTTAAGCATTCCTTTTATTAGAAAATGATTAAGATGATGCTTTGAAACAAAAAGATTGACATCAGACAAAATTTTTTCATTGAAGCTGAATTTTATCATCACTGTTATCTAAAAAGCCTAAAACATCTACAACCCTGCAAGGTATAATTTATCTAAATCTCAATGTAGGAAGGAATGGTTACATGATTATTTTCCTTTACTTCATTTTGTTGAAGCATAGGCATAAACATTCTTATTACAGTTTGTATTTCAAAACTTGGATTTTCCTTTCAATTTTCAACTTCTTTCATTTTTATTTTTTGTTTGCTGATTTCTCTCACTTTAGCTTAAGAATTCTTTTCCTTTGGTTTTCAATTTTAATTTTGGTGACTCTGTCATGATTTATATGGAAGATTTTCTTGTTACTTAACAATGGTTGGCATACACAAGGAAAAATTGTTAATAGTCACCTATTAGTTTTTTCTTAAAATCTGTTAGTAAAGTTTGTTTTTCTTATTATAAAGGTAGAGATACTTAAGGAAGAGATTACAAAACAAGAGAAGTTGACAAAGTATCATAAAATTTGAGAAATTTCTTTTTTTCATCAAAATTGTAATTATTTTGAGATTTCGATATTTTATTAAAGATCTTTTAAAGTTCTATTATCAATGAAGAAAAGTTATTTTTAACCAATTAAAGACACTTTACAACAAAGCACCTTTAACTCCGAAATTGTCATTCTTAACTATGAAGGAGTCAATGATTCTCCCTATCTAAAACAGTCTTATTTTTCTAGAGTATAATCCATAAATATATTTAAACTTAAAAGATAAGAGGTCTCATCATGAGCCTACTTACCATGATCATAGGGGAAAAATAGGCTGCAATTACCAACACTACTAAACAAACCAGGGTAATGGCTTATGATTGCAAACAATTATAAGACAAGGGGTCTCATCACGAGCCAGCTTGTTCAGTGCAACTATAACCAGTGAATGGCATTGTCAATTATCTGACTACCAAATTAGGACAATGGCTTTTAAGAACTAAAAAATAAAAATAGAAAATGAACATATATAAATAGATTTATATCTAGATCAATAATTCTTAAATAGATGAGATTCTGAATCATTAATGATTAAAAGGTAACCCTGTCGAGACTATAGATGTTTGTTAGCTCTACCTATGACAAATGAGTATATATTAAAAGCTAAGTTGTAAAGTGACTATTGCTTTATCTCTGCAACTAATTAAGGAATAATATAAAGTTTTGAAATATTTTAATTTATGAGGAATTTTAAGAAAAATTACAATAAGATGATTCTTGCTTTTATTCAGACTAATGAACGTAGTCAAACATTTCAAAAATAATTTTCTCTTCTTTAATTATTTTTACTTTAATTTTAGGAAAATCACATTCATATCAAACAGAGATAACTGGTTCTTCTCCCGTGTGTCGCCATTGTTGTGGTAAAAACACAAACCTCCCATTATTGATTTGTTCACTTCAAATAATGGGGACCCTTTCTATAAAAATTTGGGCTAAACACCTTTTATGATTTTTATTATCCTACACTTTTGTTAATTTTTCGTTTTCTTTGGATTCTTGTTTTGATTCCTTTGTTAAAATCAATTTTTTATAAGCTTCCCATTAACGCTTGTTTCGCTTCATTTGGTTAACTGGTTCATAAACGACACTCCTTTGAAGTCCAATCATTTATGTCACATGGGTTGAAAATGCATAAAATGTACAGTATTCCATTTTTGTAATTAAATTAGTTCAATAATGCATTTATTTTAAATATTAACCCCTAATTAGTTATTACTAACATTTTTCATTTTTATTTATACAGCCAAATCATGAAAAATCAGGATTTTAGTAATTGATTCCTATTTTCAAATAAATTACTAATATCAAAAACTCAAAATGTCGAAGTGACTATAGTTTATATATATATATATATATATTATTTTAACAAAATAAATGTAGTTAAATAAGAAAATACACTTTAGATAATTTCATAATTTAATTAAACATCATTTAAAATAAAACCAAACAAAAAATTGATATTTAACATTAAATTTTAAAATTAATTATTATAATAAAATATAGTTAATTTAATTAAAATTAAATTTATATATATATATATATATATATATATATTATATTATAACGCAATCGCTACATCACATCGCAGATTTCAATAGAAACATTGTTAACAAACCCCAATAATCCATTTTCGCGATCTTCCGATTGCGAGAGTTCAAAGATATTAACCATAGTCTTTAAACTTGTGTAATTCCATTCTTTGAAAAATTCATTCACGTAGGAATGAATATGGTAGGGATAGTTAGTTATAGTTTAATAATAAAATAAGTTTTAGTATTTAATAATTAATTTAAATTAATTAAATTAATTATATATAATATAATATAATAAATTAAAATAAAATTAATTATTATTTAGATAGTTAGATTAATAAATAATTTGTTAAATATATTGATTTAATTTCTAATTAACAATTAAATTAGAATTAATTATTAGATAATTAGAGTCTAATTTAGAATTAGATTTTTAATTAAAATTTTGATTTTTTAGCTCAACAACAAAAATTTCAGAATTATGCTAGATTTGATTCATCAATTTTGGGGCTCATAGATTCAGTTTTACTTGGCCAAATGAGGCCCATGATGGCTTATTGGAAAGATAAATCAAGGAGAACATTTCTGAGGAGCTCTCACTAACATATTTGGTCATTTATTAGGTCAAAAAATTAGGCAGAAGATCAAGCTCTGAATTTTTAAAACAAAATCAATTTTCTGAGTTTTATTTTCTGCATTTTTCATTTGTCCAAGCCTCTTCTGAATGCAGATTCATTCGTCAATGATATCCTTGTTCAATTAAACCATCCCAGACATCAATAGAGAGCTTATATTTTATTTTCAATTATTTATTTAAATTGAATTTGATTGGATTTGTTTTAATGTTAGAAATGATATTTTGATTTTATTGTTGCATCTTAATTCATTTTGATTTCCTTTTTGCAGGAAAACAGTAGAAGAGATAATGGAGAAAAGGATCTCAAATCAATGAGAATGCTCCAACAATTAAAGATTTGAATTTTTTGAGCAAATAAAATTGATTGGACATATTTTTCTTCAATAAACTCTCCTCTCAAAATACTTTTGGAAATATTATAAATGGCAGATTGTAGAATGTAATTAGGGGTTGCTCTCCTCAGCAATTTTGGAATTCTAAAAACACTTCTATAATAGGGATTTAGAGTTGTAGGTGGGAGGAGTGGAAATCTCATATCTGGGGATTATTGAAGTTTTTCTTTTACATTGCAAGTTATGTATAGTGAAAAGAGTTTGCACTATTGTAGCTTTAGTTTTGAAAGCAAAAGCTTAGGCATTGTAAAGGACTATTAGAGACCAGAGCTGGAGAAATGGATTCAATAAATTGGTATTTTGAATACTATTATTTTAAATGTTGGCTTCATTTTATGATGAAAGGAATGTCTCAATTTACTTTCATATTTGTGCACTTTTGTCGGTATGGGTAATTTGTCTCTATTTTATGTTATTATGTATCTCTGTTCTTATGGGATGAATTTTGATTTCCGAGTAATTATTTATTCATAAATATTTTTTATAAAACTGATTTGTTGAATAGTGATATGTTGAGAACTTCTTCTACATATTATTGTTTAACAATTCATGTTACTGATTAAATAATCAATATCATTTTGTGAACTTCTTCCTGAGTGTTGTTGATTGATTATTTTAGTTAAAAGGTTTCAACAGGATGTGTGCGGTATTCATAATGTCAGTTAATTGAACTACTTAATTAACTTGATATTCATTATAAGCCAGACATATTTAAATCCCAATACTTTAAATATCTTGCTCTTGGTGGGGTTAGATATATATTTGCCTAATTGAGATAGGATTAAGATTGTTTCTTTTGCTTGCATCTTAGAATAAGTTTGCATTTAGATTAATTTCTGTGTTCTTTTAAGCCCTCTTCCCAAAGAGGCAAACTTTAGTAGTGGATTGTGTTAGGATCCCACCCTAACCCCCTTATTTATGTCATGGGATCACGTCATAGTCAAGAGTCAATAAAGCCCATATTAATATTTGTAAGTGGTTAACCCGCAATTAATGACGGGACCACAGTTAGTTGCAAATGGGCGGTAGTTTAGATAGAGGTAAATGGGGGTAGTATTATAGACGGTATTAATAAAACCCATGGTATTGGCCCATGGTATTGCATGTATGAGTCATATATAAAGGATAGAGACTCCCTGCGAGGAGTATCATGTCTTGTTTTGTAATCGAGCTCTGCTCTATTGGAGGTTGCCCCCTCGAAGACGCCTGTGAACATTTCTCTCTAAGTAATAAAAATCATTGCTATTCTGTGTTCTGGGTATATTTTCTTCGCATATTTTTTGTTCTGGGTATCTTTTCTTTTCATATTCTCTGTTCGGTATTACTTTGCAGGTTAAGAAGCATAACAAGTGGTATCAGAGCACTTTCCAGGGCTCGGTGGGATCTCCAAATTTTAGCAAATTTTTTTTTTTTGGCTAGAGACATGTTCCGACGTCTTTAAACCACGGGATCTGTCGTTCAGTGCATAAACCTGCGGATTTGGGGAGGCATGCACGCAGGAAATACAAGAGGTGGTCACGTCTGTTGGACTCCCTTGT
>APFE030013771.1:152524-174654 GCA_000404065.3 Pinus taeda | reverse complement strand
AATATTTTCTGGAGCAGCGCCTATCTTCCCCACAACAAAACAAGTGGCTCGCCAAAATGTTGGGATATGATTATGAGATCATTTACAAGAAAGGGAAAGACAACCGGGTAGCAGATGCATTGTCGTGCCAATTTGAGGAGGAAAGTACACTGCTCGCAATTTCCCTCCCAATTCTAGACTGGATTGAAGAGGCTCGCAGGGAATGGTTTTCTCATCCAGGGCTCTCCCGACTTATTTCTCAATTGCAGGTGGATCCTAATTCCAGCAAGGGCTACTCGTGGTAGAATGATATTCTTTGCTACAAGGACAGAGTCGTAATATCACCAACATCCACCCTCAAACGTAGCATTTTGGCAGAATTGCACTCATCGCCCATTGCAGGACATTCGGGCTTTCAGAAGATGTATGTGCGCACTAGAAGATCATTCTTTTGGACCGGTATGAAACAGGACATCCTTACTTTTGTAGCAGAATGTGACGTCTGTCAATGCCACAAAGGGGAAACAGTCAACACACCAGGTACATTACAACCATTGCCCATTCCGGTGTCAATTTGGACGGAGGTCTCCATGGATTTCATTACAGGTCTTCCAAAGTCTGGGAACAAGTCAGTCATCATGGTGGTTGTGGACCGACTGTTGAAGTATGCTCATTTCTGCGCCCTACCCCAACCATTTACACCAACGTTGGTTGCCCAAACTTTCATGGATCAGATCTTCAAATTGCATGGCATGCCCACTTCTATTGTGTCCGACCGCGACCCCATCTTCACCAGTAATTTTTGGCAGGAGTTTTTCAGAATACAAGGCACTCAACTCAAACTTATTACTTCATATCATCCGCAAACAGATGGTCAAACCGAAGCCGTCAACAAATGTCTAGAAACCTTCCTTAGGTGTTTCACTTCAGAAAAGCAACACCTTTGGGTACAGTGGTTACCTCTGGCGGAATGGTGGTATAACACCAACTATCATGCCACCACCAAAATGACTCCCTATGAAGCAGTCTATGGTCAACTTCCGCCTTCCCCAACTTCTTATCTCACGGGGTGCTCCAAAGTACAAGCTGTGGATCAACTCCTACAACACCGCGCAACCATGCTCGCCCATCTGTGCGAGAATCTTCATCAAGCTCAGAACCGTATGAAGCAACAGGCTGACCAACATCGCTCAGAGCGCCAATTTCAAGAAGGGGATCAGGTCTTTTTGAGGTTGCAACCCTATAAGCAAACATCACTCAAAGACAAGGGTTGTCAAAAGCTCTCTCCAAAATTCTATGGACCATACCAAGTACTTCAGCGCATTGGAGAAGTGGCTTACAAGTTGGCTTTGCCACCTACAGCAAAAATCCACCCAGTTTTCCATGTATCGTGCCTCAAGAAAGTGATTGGGAACAATTGCCGAGTTCAAACCAGTCTACCGGAATTGGACGAGGAAGGGTCAATCTGGCTTCAACCGGAACAGGTTCTAGACACACGAGACAAGCACCTGCGCGGCCGCATGATTAAAGAGGTCCTCGTCAAATGGAAAGACACCTCTCCGGAAGATGCAACTTGGGAACCAGCCACTATTCTTCAGCAGTTTCCGCAGCTTCAGCCTTGAGGACAAGGCTAGTTTTAAGGGGGAGGGCATGTTAGGGTCCCACCCTAACCCCTTATTTATGTCATGGGATCACGTCATAGTCAAGAGTCAATAAAGCCCATATTAATATTTGTAAGTGGTTAACCCGCAATTAATGACGGGACCACAGTTAGTTGCAAATGGGCGGTAGTATTAGATAAAGGGTAAATGGGCGGCAGTATTAGATAGACGGTATTAATAAAACCCACGGTATTGGCCCGTGGTATTGCATGTATGAGTCATATATAAAGGATAGAGACTCCCTGCGAGGAGTATCGTGTCTTGTTTTGTAATCGAGCTCTGCTCTATTGGAGGTTGCCCCCTCGAAGAGGCCTGTGAACATTTCTCTCTGAGTAATAAAAATCATTGCTATTCTGTGTTCTGGGTGTATTTTCTTCGCATATTCTGTGTTCTGGGTATCTTTTCTTCGCATATTCTCTGTTCGGTATTACTTTGTAGGTTAAGAAGCATAACAGATTGGCTGAGCCCCAAATCAGCTTAAGGACCACTTTCTTGCCTGATCAGTAAGAGGTTCGATTTGATGTCTCTTCTCCATTGGTGAATGAAAGTCATATTTTAAAGCCATTGGAGATTGAGAGAAGGTAACTAGAGCTAGTTGAACCAGTCGGAACCACCATTCCAAATGGAAAAAGAGCTGCTTTAAGGTCTGGACCGGGAGGTCATCCCCCATGTTGTTGCAGTGATTTTCGAGGCTTCAACACCACCACATAAGGTATGAGCCATCTTTTCCTTAGCTTAGCCTTGAAGTCTTTATACCTAGAATCATATAAAAATGCCTAATTGCCCGCTTGAAATTGTTTCTCCTTAATATGTATATCATGCCATATCTTTCTCTGAAGCTAAACTATCTCTGTATGTAGAATGGCCTGCATTCTGAATTCATCCATGACATTCAAATGGAACAACCTTTTTTTCTGTGCATGACTGAGATCCAAATCTAGTTTTGCTACCATCCTCAATGTGTTATATTCAAATTCAATGGACAGCAAAGCCTTTTTTCCATAGACTAGCTCATAGGGTGTAAATCTAGTGGTGGTCTTCCATGTTGTATTATAGGCCCAAGTTGCCTCAACTAGTCTCTCTGCCCAATCCTTCTTATTGTTGCTCACTACCTTGGTTAAGATGCTCTCCAGTGCGTTGTTGGTCACCTCCACTTCCCCATTAGCTTGTGGATGATAAGGAGTGGAGGTCCTATGCTTGATTTTGTGATGGTTGAGTAGTTCTTCAATCATGTTGGAGATAAACTAGCTGCCTTGGTCTTCGACTAGCTCTCTAGGGTACCCAAATTTGTAGAATACATTCTCCCTTAGGAACTCAGCCACCTTCTCTTCTGTTGCTGCCTTAATGGCCTTGGTTTCAGCCCACTTAGTCAAATAATTAGTGCACACAATAATGTATTGTTTTTGCTTTGAAGGACGGTTGATAGGCCCAATGAAGTCCATGCCCCACTTGTCAAATGGATCGAAAGTCACTTGAGGCTGTAGGGGAATTTCATCTCTTGGAGTAGGCTTTCCCATCCTTTGGCACTGAGCACACTGACTAATGTACTTTTTCACATCTTGATGAAGAGTGGGCCAATAATAGCCCGTTTGTAACACTTGGAATGTTGTCCACTTTGTTGCAAAGTGACTTCCACAAGGCCCATCATGACAAGTCAAAAGGATGTCAAAAAATTCCTCTTCCCTTACACACCTTCTCAAGATTTGATCTGGGCCAAGTTTGAAAAGATTACCCCCAATCTAGGTGAAGGGGGTGCTTTTCCTGACTATCTTGCTCTTTTCTTTGGAAGGGAAGTTTGGTGGGAACTGTGCTGATACCAAATCGTTTTCTATATCATCAAACCATGGGGAGAGAACTCAAATAGAAAACAAATTCTCGTTTGGTAACTAGTCATCCACCATTCCTTCTTCACCTACAAGTAGATTCACCCTAGATAGAAAGTCTGCAACAACATTTTTCTTACCAGGCTTATCAACAATAGTTAGATGAAACTGCTGTAATAAAAGCAACCATATTATAATTCTAGCATTCACTTCTGGTTTGTTCATTAAATATTTGATTGCAGCATGGTCAATATGCACAAATGTTTGGTAGCCTGTGATGTAATGCCTAAATTTTTTTAATGAATGGACAACAGCCAGGAGTTCCTTTTCAGTCACAGTATAATTTAGTTTAGCCTTTGACAGGTTTTTACTAATAAAATATATGGCTTAGGGCAATTTCTCCTCTACCTAGCCTAAGGATGCTCCTATGGCTTTGTGTGAAGTATCAACATGAATATGAAAAGGGAGGGCCCAGTTTGGGCCTCGAAGATTTGGTGCAGTGGTTAAATTACCCTTTAAAATGTCTAAGGCCTCTTGACAACTTTCTGACCATATAAAATCTGAATCTTTGATCAACAACCCAAATAAGGGAGATGCCAACTTCGTGAAGTCTCTTGTGAACCTTCGGTAGTATCCATCTAACTCCAAGAAACTCCTGACATCCTTCTGCTTTTTTGGAGGTGGGACCCTTTGAATGATTGCTATTTTGTTTGGGTCCACCCGCAGTCCTTGCTAAGATATTGAATGACCTAGCATGGTCCCTTCAGTCATTATGAATTCACATTTTTCTAGACTGAGAGATAGATTCATTTCAATGCATTTGTGAAATACTTTTCCTAGGTTAGTCAGGGCTTCTTGAAAATCACAGCCATAAGGTGTAAAATCATCCATATATATTTCCACTGCATCATGTACTAATTTGGAAAAAATACTCAAGAATGCTCTCTAGAAAGTGGCAGGAGCATTGCATAGGCCAAAAGGAAGGAGCCTATAGGAAAAAGTACCCCAAGGATAGGTGAATGTGATCTTATCCTGGTCTTCTGGGCAGATTTGGATTTGGTTGTACCCACTGAATTCATCTAGGAAAGAAGAAAACTTCTTCCCTGCCAGGCCATCTAGCACTTGGTCAATGAAGGGTAGGGGAACATGATCCTTCTTTGTGGCTTTGTTAAACTCCCTGTAATCGACACAAATCCTCCACTTACCATTTCTCTTGGGAACTAACACTAAAAGAGAGACCCACTTAGTGTCATAGATAGGGTAAATGAATCTTGCATCTAGCAGTTTTTGTAGTTCTTCGTTGTCTATATCTTTAAGAGTTGGATTCATCCTCCTTTGTGGTTGTTAGACCAGCTTGAAACCTTCTTTGATGTATATGTGGTGAGTATACATTGAGGGGTGTACTCCCTTCATTTCCTTGTAACTCCAAGCGAAGGATTCTAGGTTTTCTCTCAACATGTTGCAGAGCTTTTCCTCCTCAAGAGCAGAAAGAGATGGATTAATTTTCAGAGTTTTCTCTGGGTTTCATTCTATGGTCTTCACACAGAGTGAGTTGGAATCGGATAGGAATAAGTCAATTGGATGATTGTTCTAGGTTTCCCTTACTTCTTCTTCCAATGGTAATGAACTAGGAGTTGGACTTTGGAGCAAGTGTTCAATTAAGTCATCCTCATCTTGCTGTCCACCTCCTATGGTTGCTTCCAAAGAATAATGTTGGGTGGAAGAAACCTCATCTTCTTCCTCCTCCTCCAACCATAAAGGTAAATCATGCTCTAGAGAAGGTTGATTAGGAGGTTATAGGACTAACTGTTTGGGCATATGCCCATTCTTGATGGCCATATTCCTAGCTCTGCAACTAATGTAAGCATCAACTGTCGCCATCCATGGCCTCCCAAGGATGAGAGGGTAACCAGTAAGCTTAGCCTTAGGCTAGAGAACTATAAAATCTCTAGCGTACTCCTAGGACTCAATGGAGACAATCACATCCTCCACAATTCCCTCAGGGGTGACTGTGGAATGGTCTACAAGTTGCAGAACTGTTGTGGTCTTCCTCAATGACCCTTGGAGGTTGAGCTTGAGGATGGTGTTCTTGGTCATCACATTAATGGCAACCCCAAGATCGATTAGAGTGTGTGGGACAATGGTTCCATTGATGTGCACATCTATGACAGGGCTTCCAACGTCCAAATATTTTGGACATACTATCTGCCCTAACATTAAGTCAGACAGTTGCCCAATGACATTAATGGTAGGGGAATCCCTTTTTCTTCTTACTGGATGCTTGAAGCACTTCTCCTTAATCAACTTATTGTAAATGGGAACATCTTTTATTGCTTGGATAAGGGGGATCTTTACACATAGATTTTTCAATTCTCCCATAAGTTTAAGTTCTTCTGGGGTAGACTGGAGTGGTTGCGTTAATCTCTCAAGAAAGGGTGGGTTTACTTTAAGGTTTCTTTCCTCTCTTTATTCCTCAACCTCCCTATGTGGAGAGGGAGGTTAGTTATTTGAGAGAATTCTCCCAGATCTTAGGTTGATCTCTTGGATTTCTATAGCATAAGTTGGGTATGATGTCTCTCCACTGTATACTTATTGAGCCTACCTATTGTTTGGGTTTGGATTTCGCTGGGCAGGCATCTTGGGTTTCTTGGGTGGAGCAGAGTGTAGGAGTTGTGGTTGGGTAGGTGGTGGAGGCAATAGTGCTGGAGCATTGTTGTATTGGGGCCTACACCCCTGGAGTGGGGTATTCCACTGAAGTTTTGGTAGAACATAAGGTTGAAATGACTAGCTAGCTGGCTGGGAATGATACTGAGATGCATACGACCAAGGAGGGGGTGTAGACTAAGAAGGATGAGCAGGGGGTCCCCAAGAAGGTATAGTTGTGATTTGGTTGGGGTTGTAATATGCATGGGATGACCTTTGCATACCCTGTTGGTATGGTCTAGTCTTAGGAGGTCTCCTTTGGTTGATGTAGCAAAGCTGCTCAGTGACCCCTTTAGCTCCTTGATATACAACTTTGAGTCTGGGTAAAGAAGGGCACTTGTATGTGTAGTGGTTTTCTTCACAGACTGAGTAAATATCAATGCAATTCAAGGGAAATCCGTTCCTAGGATGCCTCCAGGTGCATCTAGGACAAAATATGGCCAAGGATCTCTCTAATTCCTCTTGCTTCCTTTTGATATTCATGGTGTCCAATTGCAAGTAAAGTGTTTGCAACATCTCACTTTTGAAATCTTCCAGCATATTTCCAATTTCACCCTTTATGGATGAGTTGGAAGATGATGTACTGGCCATAGGTTGACTACTCCTACCATTTTTCCTGGCTACCCTAGAATGGTTTCTAAGAAAAGTCTTGATATCCTCATGGGGTAATTGGTAGATATCTCCTCCTGCTAACAAGTGTAAGGTATCCAGAAGATCTTCCCTTACTCTTCTAAGCAGGACTAGCTTTAGTGACTCGGGGTCAAGTATGCACTTGGCCCTTTTGTAACTCAACTCTTTCTTCATAGTATTCTAAGGATTCATCTTGGCCCATGGTCATCCTGAAAATCTCTTCTATAGTATCCTTTGACCTATAGTAGTCCCCATATTTGTTGTTAAAATCCTGTTGCATCTGAGCCCAAGTTGTGATGTTATCTCTAGGTAAACCCATGAACCAGCGTAATGCTGCATCCTTGAGGGTAGATGGAAAAAGTTTTAACTTTTTCTCATCATCTGTATAGTCATAGATTAGACATATAACATAAAACTCAAATAGGAAAGTGTTAAGGTCCTCTGTGGTTAGGCCATGGAAATGAGGTAGGGCATAGGGGCTTATATTCTTCATCTTAGTGCCCCCATTGGTTTCCCTGATGGGGAAGGTACCCTCAATTCTCTCTCTATTTCCTCTGTCATTTTGGTTTTCAACCATTGGTTTAGTAGGAATGTGTTCCTCTTCTTCTTCTTCCCCTATAGGTTCTTCAAATATCTCATGTTTCTCACCTAAGGGTTCCTTTAGTTCACAGCGACCGAAGAAGAGAGAAGGTTGGTTGTTGGATGTAGTGGGGGTATTTGGCAAAATTTTTCCTAAATAGTCCCTACTCCTACGAGGCATGAAAGGAAATGATTTTGGGTTTGTTTTTGGAAGATTTTTTTTTTAACAAGAAAGTACTTTGTAGAATTGACATTTCTGATTGAATGAAAACTACAGACAGAAATAAACTACTTGCTGAATTGAAATTCTACTTGCAGAATGGAAAGGAAAGTAGATAATGACAACTGAAAGAAAGGAAGCTACTAGATTACTTTTGTAGAAATAAACTAATGGTATAAAATTGAAGATAAGAAGTAGAATAAAAGAAAGCAATACTCACATTCTACTCAGACACCTCCCCGGCAATGGTGCCAAAAAGTGGTGAGCGCCAGTATTGCAGCAAAGATGTTGCAACTCTTGGGCTACCAACATTACTTATCAACCCGTGGTTCGTACAAACTTGGAGGTGACAATGATATATGCACAAGTAGAAGTGAAGGTTGTGCCTGGTGTCACTTGTTCATCTAGCAAGAGACCCCAGGGGTTCCAAGCCAGACTTCTATAAAGTCAGGAGAAGCTTTATTCTTTGATGGAAGAAGAAAAAATCTATTCCAAGGGATCTACTCTATTGCAGTAATGAAGAAAACAACATGTAATGCTAAATCACACCCTATCCTAATTAAACATTTAAACATCTAAACTAAGAAGAATTTATAAATCAACACTAACCTAATGCTACTATATAAGTTATAGAAGTAAAGAGCGTCAAACCAAACTAATGTGTAAGCAAGGAAGCTAAGCTAAGTCTATTTTCACATTTTTGGTGTTTTGTAAAATCAAGCATGCAAGGAGTCAAGCGGAAGAGCAAGGGCGAAGATTGAAATCAGTGAAAGGAGGAAGTAATGAAGCAGCAGTGCATGGGAACTATTGGATCGATCAACGCATAGTAAAAACAGAAGATGAGTGGTGGAGATATTATCACAGGAGATTATGTGAATAGATGGATGAACAGGGTTAATGGGAGATGAATCGTAGAGATCTTATCGCAGAGGTTAAGTGAATAGATGGACGAACAGGGTTAATGGGAGATGAATGGCCGAGATCTTGTTGTAGAGATTAAGTGAATAGATGGACGAGCAGGGTTAATAGGAGATGAATGGTAGAGATCTTATCGCGGAGGTTAAGTGAATAGATGGACGGACAGGATTAACAGAAGATGGGCGGTGGAGATCTTATCGCGGGAAAAACGTGTGGAATGATGGAGCGGGTTTTAATAGGTGGTAAGAAACTTCTCACGTGCCCTCAAAGATGTAAGCGGAATTCTAAAATTTTACACGATTAGCCTAACTCAGTGACACGTAGCATGGGAAAACCACTTTTATCACGTGCTCTCGGTTGGATATCGGTCATGCAAAGAATCCGCGCGAGATTGCGTGATAGCCATTGGATCATGCAGGATTAATCAACGGTGGAGATCGACCATGCTAGTTGGAAATTGGGTGATGTGATATCCATTGGATTGAGGGTGTGACAAATCCACGGTGGAGATTTGGAGTGCATAAAGTAGGTGGAAGAATTTACGATAGCCATTGGATCAAGCTAGACAGATTGATGGTGGAGATCTGGAGCGCATAAAGTCAAGCGTTGAAATGAATCGGATGGTGATTGGTCAAGTTTGTTGTGGATCAGACGGTAAGGAAATATATAGGTATAATCTAATGAAGACGTGTTTTATTAGCTTCCACTTAAGCATTTTGTACTGAAGGAAATGACCATATGAGCAAAAAGTGATGGAAAGAGACGATAATGAAATGAACCTCGCACTGAATCAAGACAACAAACTTCATGCAAGAACTCTTGGCTAACCTGCTAATTGAAAGAAGGTACAAATGGAAGCAAACTAAAATAAAACCAATCTATGCTACGCTGTTGTAATGAAATGCAGCTACTTAAGCAAATGAACGATTAAACCATGAATCTATGCGCTACACTGTTGTAATGGAAATGCAGCGATTTAAGCAAATGAATGATTAAACCATGAATATACGCTAGCATACATGTACAATAAAGTGGAGCCTTAGCTGCTAGGGTTGGGCCCTAACTCAAGAGCTTCAGGCCTCTGAGTTAACTTAGTGCTGGCTCAAAACAAAACTCATTCTTATTATCAAAACAATGGATTACATCAAAAACTGTCACAAGTATTGCAACTCCAAAATAGAGTAAAGTTTTACAATCAAAAGTCTGAATCCTACTAAGTTCCTAAGCCTATCTACTTATACGACTGAAGTCTCCAATGAATTCCTTAAAATTAGGGAGGCTTGGCTCCCAAACCCGAGATAAACTAGTGCTTTGACTTTCGCTTGGTTAGCTGCCTTCTAGTCCTCATGATTTGGATGTTTGCACTCTGAGATGATGGAGGAATATTCGAATAGGGGGTCATAAATGAGGAGGATTTACCTCCTATAATTCCTCTCCCTTGTCCCATTTGAGTTTTGACCAAGGTCTTTGCCAATATTCCTTTCTTTTATCCTTTAATCCTGTGTTAAATGCATATTACACCACAAAGCAAAATATCCAACTCTAATTCATCTCATAAACAAAATATAATCAAAAGTATGCAATAAGTTATGAGAATAGTTGGTTTGACTAAGCTAGGAGGTGAGTTAAGGCCCATATAACTACCCAATGATGAGGCTCATCATCACCCCCCTAATGAAAGTGTTGCTCATCGTATGAGAAACTTAGTCAATGTCCATGTCCTCCATGGCTCTGGTAGCCTATCTGACATCCCATGCCTCTGCTGTGGTCTCTTATTCTTGTTCATAGAAGCTTGCTTTCCTTTCTACTTCTTCCCACTGCCTCTTTTCTTCTTCTTCTTCTCTCCCTTCTAGCATCCCTAGGAGTAGTGATGTCCTTAGTTTTAGGCCTATCTAATTGACCGTCAACCTTTGCATTGATTGCTTATACATAGGTGTCTTGTTGATTGCCTCTCTTAACCTTTGAGGGGAGTGATATTCTCTAATCTTCAAGCTGTGTGGCAGTGTGTTCCATCTCCTAAAGCAGACTTGTATACTATCATCTCCTAGAAACCTAAACATATCCTCAAAATGTGAAATTTCTTGCTCTTGGGCAGCAAGATATCTAGGTGCTAGCTGAGGATCATTTGCAATGAGATTATGCGTGCTAATTAGGGCCATGGGATTTGATTGTTTATCTCTAATGAAAAGAGGTTCATTTTTCTCTCTAGCCAATATTCTTTTCATACCTACAGCCCTTGACTCCTCTTGGTTCATCCATGATGCCAAAGCCATTAATTATAGATCTCCTAGCCTGGCATTAGGATCCCAAACATTCATGTCTGTGAGGGCCATGTTGTGCAAGTAAAAATCAACCATTTTGGCCCTATCCTTTAGTTTACTTTGATTACAAAGATCAATAAATTGCCTGTAGTCCTGAAATGGCATGGTACCTCTTTGTGGTAGTGTTTTAATCTGAAATTTCAGCCATTGTTCTCTGAGGTAAAGAACATAGGATTTAGTTGGCATCCTACACTGGATGGCCCCCAAGGAGAGGCTGGCCATACATGCTAGTTGGTTTTCCCTTTCCTATAGCTATCCTCTTAGCCATGCGCTTTCCCTCTCAAGTTGATCTCTCATTATTGCTTCTCTGTCCCTTAAGCCACTTAGCTCTTTGTTTTTCTTATCTTCTTCCTCTCGTTGTTCCTTCTCATCTCCATTAGTTTCTTCCTTTGGTTCCTCATCTATTTCATCATCATCTTCCTTCTCTTCTACTTCATGATGTTCCTCTGTATTAGTTTCTTCTTCATCAATCTCATCCCCATCTAGCTCTGTCTCTTCTTCTTTTTGTTTTGCCTCCTCCTCACTGACAAAAGGACGAACATCATAGGTGAGTGTTTTGATGTCATCCTCTGTTGGTAAGTCTCTGAAGACTTACCATGTTATGGGGATTTGGGGGTTTTGGAGGGCATCCTTAATGAGGATCCTGATCAATCCATGGTGAGCCAATTGTTGGGAATTACCTTCCTTTAGTTTGTTGTTGGAGTCTATGAGTGATTGCATCAAGAAATATGGTATGTTGAGTCTTTGGTGAACTGTTGTTTCTACCCTAAATCTTAATTCTTCAAGCATCCTAAAATGGTATCCATAAACAAATCCGTATCTATGGAATGGCAGATGAGGTGATGGGGTACGGTGAATGAGATGGACAGTAATGAATGAGGGTGGCGGATGATGTGGAGGAGATGAGATGGAGTGGAGCGATTGGGGTGGCCCGTTACAGGTTAGGGAGTGTACGAGATGTTCATCAGGCTTTAACCCCCCCATAGCAATCTCAGGTCATAGATCTCGGTCAATCACCTTGACGTCATGGTCAACTGTGGGGGTTGAGCCTTATTTATAACTCGTGCTCATTGCTTCCCTACAGAGAACTTTATTTGCCTCTTGAACCCACGCTTACTTAAATCTTGTGCTATGGCTTGAACTTTAATATGGGTCGGGGCCCCACCTTACATTGGATTTGAATGCCATAAAAAATAAATCACTATTTTCGGACTCTTGCATTCTCTTTTAATTTTAAAAAGAAATTCCTTTTTGCCACCTGACTGTCTGCTTTGTCGAAGGTGGCCAAGTTAACTGGCCACCTTTTCACTTATAATCAACTACCTCATAACCCTTACTACTTTTAATCAAATGATTCATATGAGTGAGTGAGCGGGATACTTATCTATGGTCTCGATGCCATGTTGCAGTTGTTGAAGATCAGAGGTGTTGTGTTGTTTATTTCTTGCAAGTTCATCTTCTTCTGTTAGAAAATTATATATTATGGAGCAATGGAACACATAAAATATTGCAGAAATATAAACACAGAAAATGCATAAAACAAGAGAGACACAGATATACATGGTTCACCCAGTTTGGGCTACATCCATAGAGAAACAACTAGTCCTTCTTTTATTATATTATCCAGCAAACGGAAGAGATACAACCTACAACAAATCTACTGTAACACGCTCTTCATTCTCAATCTCCTCTCTCTTCCTCACTCAAAATACAGAAATAAATAGACACAATAAAATTCCCTCATATATAGTGAGGGGTTGCCTTCTAGGGCAAAAAAACATAAATTAAACATAACTTCTACTGTCAGATCATCCGCCTAATGAACGACCCAGATTGACTAGAAATTACTAGACTTTTACAAGGAAATTTTACATCTATTTTTAGCTTCAAGGGCGCTGCCCCCGAACCCCCGCCGGGGGACCGTTAGCCCCTGGACCCCTGCAGGGGGTACAAGTCGCCCCTGCACCCCCCTGTGTGGAGGGGTGTATAGTTTTCCTGGGGTATACATCTGGTTGAAACCTTTGAATACAGAAGATAATCAGGCTCCACACCCAACATCTTCCTCCTCTATTGTCTGTTGTCTGCTGTCTGGAGCTCCTGGATCATCCTAGTGAAGACTTGTAGCTGATGATTTATATTTTGTGGGATAGGCTGCTACAATACCTAACCAACCTACCATTCACCCTCAGATTGCTTCCTGTAGTTTTTCGGGGGATCTTGTAGAAAAAACACTGTTCACCTAAATAGAAGCAATGAAGTGAAAAAACAATGGAATTGATGGAGAGATGCATGGTAAGGAGTGGAGGAGATGAATATATGTGAGGCGGGGTTCCCTTTGGATCCAATCTTTGCTCCTTGGTTGTATTTCTCACCCACTTGCAAATAACAATTATGTCTTTTTCTCTTTTCTTTTTATTTTGAAAAACTCCTAGGTTGCCTCAGAGAGGTTTTCACCCTATATGTTTTCCTTGGGCGCCTCAAGGAAGGTTTTCACACAGGGATTTTCTTATTCTTTTTTTTCATTTTTTTTCATCATTGGGCCACCTCACAAGGTTTTCAACCCAAATATGGGACTCAGGCACCTCATGGAGGTTTTCACCTGAATCCTTATTCTTTTTTTTTCTCTTTTTCTTTTTTAGTGACATGATGAGGGAGGAGCTAGGACTTGCTCCACCATCATCACCATCTTATTGATATTGTCAATGAACACTTGCTTTGATAAAGGCCTCTTGTACATTTTCAATCAATGTCCATTAACAAGCAATTGAATGGCTTCTTCATCTATAGTTCTGATTTGCATTGAACCATTATCATGGAATATTTCCACCACATAAGGTCTGAGCCATCTTGTCCTTAGCTTGCCCTTGAAGTATTTATACCTAGAATCATATAACAATGCCTAATCACCCTCCTGAAATTGCTTCTCCTTAATATGTCTATCATGCCAGATATTCCTCTGAAGCTGAACTATCTCTGTATGTAGGAGGGCCTACATTTTGAATTCATCCAAGCCTTTCAAATGGAACAACCTTTCTTTCTGTGCATGACTGAGATCCAAATATATTTGTGCTACCATCGTCAATGTGTTGTGTTCAAACTCCATGGTAAATAGAGCCTTTTTTCCAAATACCAGCTCATAGGGTGTAAATCAAGTGGTGGTCTTCCATGTTGTATTATAGGCCCAAGTGGCCTCAACTAGTCTCTCTCCCCAATCCTTCCTACTGCTACTCACTACCTTGGTTAAGATGCTCTCCAGTGCCCTATTGGTCACCTCCACTTGCCCATTAGCTTGTGGATGATAAGGAGTGGAGGTCCTATTCTTGATTTTGTGATGGTTGATCAGTTCTTCAATCATGTTGGAGGTAAACTGGCTGCCTTGGTCTATGACTAGCTCTCTAGGGTACCCAAATTTGTAGAATACATTCTCCCTTAGGAACTCAGCTAACTTATTTTCTGTTGCTCTTTAATTGCCTTGGTTTTAGCCCACTTAGTCAAATAATCAGTGCACGAAATAATGTATTTTTTTGCTTTGAAGGAGGGTTAATAGGCCCAATGAAGTCGATGCCCCACTTGTCAAATGGATCGAAAGTCACTTGAGGTTGTAGGGGGATTTCATCTCTTGGAGTAGGCTTTCCCATCCTATGGCACCGATCACACTGACTAATGTACTTTTTCACATCCTGATGAAGAGTCGGCCAGTAATATCCCATTTGTAACACTTTGAATGATGTCCTCTTTGCTGCAAAGTGACCTCCACAAGGCCCATCATGACAGGTCAGAAGGATGTCAAAAACTTCCTCTTCCCTTACACACCTTCTCAAGATTTGATTTGGGCCAAGTTTGAAAATATTGCCCCCAATCCAAGTGAAGGGGGCGCTTTTCCTGACTATCTTTCTCTTTTCTTTGGAATGCAAGTTTGGTGGGAACTGTGCTGATACAAAATAGTTTGCTATATCAGCAAACCATGGGGAGAGAACTAAAATAGCAAATAAATGCTCATCTGGTAACTAGTCATCCACCATTCCTTCTTCACCTGCAGGCAGATTCACCCTAGATATAAAGTTTGCAACAACATTTTCCTTACCAGGCTTATCAACAATAGTTAGATCAATCTGCTGTAATAAAAACAACTATCTTATAATTCTAGCATTCACATCTAGTTTGTTCATTAAATATTTGAACAAACCAACATTTGTAATTTCTTTGATGACATATGGTCCCAGCCAGTTCATCTGAAACTTCCCTCGAAACTTATCAAACTTACTGTCAAATAATAAAACCAAATCATTTACCTTGAAGGTGCACAGTTTGATGTGTCGATCATGCCAAGATTTTTCACGTTCCTTCTGAACTTGCTGATATAATCTAGCTAGAAATTTATCTTCCTCGAGCTCCATTATCTACATGAGCCATTCTTCTAAGGCTCCATTCTGCCATTCCTGTGAAAGGTGCTATGCGTAGACTAGGCACAATGTACTCCATAGGTATTACAATCTGTATGCCATAGACCAACCTAAAAGGTGTCTGACTAGTAAGCTTTTTACAAGTAGTTCTGGAAGCCCATAACACTGCTGGTACACGCATGTCCCAATCATTCCGCTACATGTTGCAGACCTTTGTTATTACATTATCCAATATCTTATTAAAAGCCTCAACCATTCCATTGGCCTGAGGATGATATGGTGTACTCTTCTAATGGTAAACCTGGAATTCTTCTATCATTTTGCTAATCATTTCATTAAGAAAATGCGTACCACAATCACTCATCAAAACCTTTGGGCAACCAAACCTGGTAAACACATAATTAAACAAAAATTTTGTTGTTGTTGCCCTTGTACAGTCTTTCATAGGATGTGCCTCCGCCCATTTGGTCAAATACTCTGTTGCGGTGATGATATAACGCACACCCGTCTTCTTGTCGAGGATTGAATTTTTCCTACAAATTCAATTGCCCATTTCTCAAATGGCTGCAATGACACCTGTGAATTCAGAGGCAGCTCGTCCACCACAATCTAGAGCGTAAAATCTTCTGCGCTGTTGATTTTCCTGCATAATTCCCTCCCCGGCTCCTCCATGAGCTTCAACGAGTGTTACAACACCATTTATCACCCTTGGTATTTGTGATGCTTGGTTTATGGCCTATGACAACCCATCCTTCCATACTTGGTCCAAATATATTAAAAACTGTTTTTTATTCTTTGTACGCTACTTTTCCCTGAGATAAAAGCGTATACACGCGGGTCAGTCAATACCCAACCCATGTATATGTTTTTAAAAACTTAAAAAAATTAAATTTCCTCAATTATGGGCGAAGTTCATGGGTTTTACCTATTGATTACCTCTTATTGCCTGTGGCCCAACTGTTTCCCAGCTAAAAAAATAATTAGCAGAAGTATAAATAGACTTCTACGGGAAGGCCTAAAGGAGGAGAAGAGATAAAGTTATTATACTGAGATTATCCCTGACCGAGTTTGATGAATCCTTGTGCCTCATGCACTTCCCCAAGCCTCAGGAAACCCTTGTTTCCTTGATTATAGGTATTCTCCCTCTTGGTTGAGATATTATGGTGTTTGTTATGGAAGAATATTGTTGAAGGCTAGGATAGGACGAATCCGGAGGATGGTTCCACTTGGAGCCAGAAGAAGAAGATTTGGGTGAATTCTCTCCATGTTATTTATAGCTTACTGCAATAAAAGAAATGTTGTCTTGTTTCCAAAATTAACTTTATTTATGCATCGAATTATGTTGTAATTCGTATATGAATGTTGTTTTGATGTATGATCAATCATTTTCTTAAATGATATTAATTCATATTTCATAAATATGCCTTACTTTTATACTACTATGTATGTTTGAATTGGATGATTTTTAGGTTTGAAGAACATCGGGAGTTGTAGAGGGTCTGAACCATGCGGGAACTACTCGAATGAAGGAAATCCAGGTACAGTCTCTCTCACATAGTCTGTTTATGTAAGCATTTTTCCTAAGTTGTATGAATGTTTCATTTTGTAGTTTGCTTCTGCTCTGTTGGGGTTCTAACCCAAAGCCCTAGGGTACTTATTCTCGAAACAAAATTGGCAACTCCACGGGGGAGAACAATCTTGTTATTCCTAGTTTGGGTTGTTCAGTGTCAATCACGGCTTAGTATTTGGTTTGCTTGCTGTTACAGTTTTATTTGGTCTATTAGATTCTCAGACTTTAAGTCTGATCTTTTTGATCTGGCTTTGTTTTTTAGTTTTTTTGCAAATCTTTGTATATGCCTTTTTCTCTATTTATAGTAGCATACACACACTTGTTTATGTGAAGAGAACCCATGTATACATGAGTTTCCTTTATAAGAAGTGCGTGTACACACCTATGTGATTGAACACAGTCATGTATACCATTTTTTGCATTGTTTTTTCAAATCTCTCTGCCCAGAAAGATTTGTTGCCTAGTCTGCTTAGTCTCTAAGTGGTAAATTTCTGTCTAAATAATTTCATTACTCTGCAAGATTACTATTTCGAAGTCTCTTCCTCATTGAAAAGATTTGGCCTAGGTTTGATTTTTGAGTGAGTTTGTAATTGGTCTTTTGGCACACAAGGCTTCCTTTATAAGTTCTTGATTGTTCTGGTCCTCCAGAATAAGTGATTGTTTTCAGTCTCAGTGTCAAACTTGGTTTTTGATCTACTTGCTTTGCTTTCCATCGTTTTGTGGCCTTATAGCTTTTCTTGCTTTTTGGAAGTATTTTTTGACGAATTTGAAAGTATTTGTTTCCTGGCTTCTTGGTCAATTTGTCAAACTCTTTGCTACTGTTTGGGTTGTTTAGTACAAGTTGAAGCCTTTCTTCTCAAGTTGTCGTTCATTTTAGAGTTTGTAACTTGCAAAGACTCCTTGTGCTTCTTTTTTGATCCTTGAGTTTTAGTAGCATTTTGAGTGATTTCAAAAAGTTGTTTTGGTTGTTTTCTGAAAAAGAAAAGATCTTAGAAAACATTTTTTTTGTTTTCTTTTACCAAGTTTGATTTTGGTTTCTATTTATTTTTGAAAGTGAATTGTGATCTTTTGCGATTTGTCCTTATTGTTTGGAGAGAATTTTGTATTCAAAAATTTGTATCCTCTTCAATACTTAAGTTGGCTCATTAATAATTATATACAATTGCTTTCATCTTTTAGAGAGATTTAGGATCTTGCATCTTCATCATACCCTACATTAGGGTAGTTTGCATTGGTCAAGCATTCGTGGTCTTTTTTAGTTTTTGAGTGTGTGAAGTGTGTTTCAAGAAAAGAAAAGGAAAAAGTATTTGGCTTTATAGAAGTTTCGTAGAACCCACATAAATAAACAAACACCATTGGTTTCAATTCCATTTATACCCTTGACTTAAAAGAATAGACATTAAAATCAAGCGCTTAATTAAAATAAAAGTAGAACTTTTGTATTGTCATCAGAATACACCAACAAGTTTAGGTTTATTAGGGCCTTGGATTAAGCAAGAGGAGAGCTAGCTCTCCAAGGCTACTCTAAATTACAAAAAATAGAAGTTTAATTAATGAACAAAATCCAATAGCATTAGGGAGATCGTGAAAGCTCCATGACTGGATCCTACCTCATGACTGTTCCGCCCTGCTTCTGATACGAGTTCTTGACCATAGTTTCCTATCCTAGGGACCACACAAGTGGTTGCAGAGGGGAATCCCGTGGCACTTGAGGTTGAAGTTGTATCACATTCAACAGTACTTTTGGAGGGCACCCTTGCGAAGCTTAGGGGCTTGCACCGACAAAGGCTGTTTTCTAGAGGTCAGCGTAACTACCTGCAATACCTTCACTAGTAGGTCTAGGTCATAATTACCCCAGTCTTTTTTTGGAAGGCTCTTGTTATTAAATTTCTTGTATTTTGGTGTCCGATCCTAATCACCCGGAGTGGAAATACTTGAGATTTTTTTGATTGCTAATATCTTTAGGGACATTTTAGTGAGTGTTATTTGCTCCTAGTCGGCCTAGATTTATAATTTTTTGAGTCTTTAAGTAGATATTTTAAATAATTCAAAGTGGCTGACCAGCGATCTCGACAGTCTAGGAGACTTCGTGGGCTATCAAATGCAAGTCCAGAGCCTTCTCCTAGAAGGCGTAGGTGTGATTCTACCAGTGGTTTTCAACCAGTAGCAGCAGGTGCATCAGAGATTGATCCTTCATTTGGTGCATTAGTTCACAAGATAGACCTAGTACTAGTACAGAGTTAGAGAGGAAGACACCCGTTCTTTCTCGAGTACTCTTCTAGTTGGAAGATAATATCAAAGTAGAAGAGCTTTTAGAGTTGGTTGTGGCTCCAAATTCTCCTCTCCCTCCTGATCATCCAGATTTTCTGTTATACGTTGGAACTCCGACTCATAGGCCTTCAAGCCCAGGTTTTCATACATCTATTCCTTTGATGACCACTGCTGGAAGCATGACATCTACGATGAGTGTTGCGAGCATGTAGACTCCCATATCTGTACAATGGGGAGGAACTATTTCCATCCCTTCTTACTCCTACCATGACTATATTTGGGTCTTCTTCCATTCCGTAAATGAGTGGAAGTTCTCAAGCTACTGCATCCAGTTTTGGATTTTTCCCTTTTGGAATTTCATCTCAAGGTATTACTTCAGTTCCTTTAAACATACCATCAACCGCCTCTACATCCATGATGAGTGGATCAACTTCTTTTCAGGGTTTCCCATTTGGAATTGGTCATATACCACATTCCAATCCGACAGTAGGGTCAATAATTTTTCCTTTTACAAGTCAAGGTACTAACCCTTTCCAGAGTTAGACAAACCCTGCAATTAGTGAAATAGGAGTTGGGAATCAATTTTTCGACCAAAAAGGGAATGTGTCGTATTATTTAGTTAATTTGTTTCATAGTTTTCCACCCTTTGCTAATGCATGGAACCCTTATCAAGGGTTGTAAGCTCCTTTCAATACTTCGTTAGGGGGTAACTTCACTAGTTACGGAAGATTTTCGGTAGGATTTGGTCAAACTCCAAATTTTGGTGGGCCACATGGACCGCCTTTTGGTTCAGCAAGCTCTACGAGTTACTTTGGGCAACCTGGTGCCTTTCAAAATTCAAGTCATTCTTTTCAAACCTTTGGGAATCCTGCCTACTCTAGATGGAATTCCCAAGGTCCCCCACAACTTCCTTTTCTGGCCATGCTTAATTTTCCAGACTTAACTAAATTGACAAACGATCCAATTAGGTAGAATCTGGCTTGGCCTCTAGTCCCAACTAAACTTGCCCTCGAATATTCCAAAGTTTGAAGGGAAGAGTGGTGAAGACCCGGGAGACCATGTGACCACATTTCACTTATTGTGCTCATCCAACTCCATAATAGATGCTTCCATCATGTTGAGGTTACTTCAGCGCACCCTAATCGGAAATGCGGCCAAATGGTATATACAGTTGCTAGGGGGCACCTATAATTCTTTCGCTGATTTGGCTATTATATTCTTGAACCATTTTCAGTTGTTGGTTTGCTAAGAAGTTGGAACTGAACTTCTGGCCAATTTTCAACAAGACACTTCAACTCACATTTCAGATCACATCCAAGAATGGAGAAGGAGAAAAAGGCTTATTAAAGCTAAAATTCCACCATAGTTCCTTCTTGAATGGTTTCTCAAATAATTACAACCTGAGATCTCAAAGGATGTTTCTCTTTTTATTGTTTATTCAGAAAAGCGGGCTATTTTTCGAGCCCAACAATTAGAATTGATATATTCTCAATCTGGGACTCTTCAGAAAATCCTACTTGATTCTCTTCGATCTAAGGTTGATTTAGCTAAACCGAAGCTAGGTCCTCACGCCGATGGTATAGTTGGATCAATTTACGAAAATAAGGTAAGCCTTTTGAATCAATTGTAGCAGTTGTCTCTACAAACTTCTTCTTCTAACCAGGCAGCACCGTCTCCTCCTACACCTTCCCAACCTACCTCTATAAACACTGTCCAGGCCTCCAACCCCAAGGGAAACCAACAATATGATGGGAAGAGGAAGGGACGGGGTAAGAAGAAGAACTAGGAAGGGAAAGGCAATGCAAACAAACCCGGAAATGGTGTCAGTGAGGGTAGAAAAGATTCTAAGAAAAAGGTAAATTTTCCATGCAAGTTATGCAATGGATATCATCTGACTCACCTATGCCCCAAGATCTAGGATGCTCAATGCTTATTAGTGCAACAAGGGTCCTCTAGCTCCCAAGTTGTTTTGACTATCCCTTTTCCCCAAGGGAAGCAATTACTTGCTAGTGTGAATTCAAATGCTGGTACCTCCGCAGGGGGCAACCAAGAAGGGGAAAATTCCTCAAATGTTTATATGATGAGCTTTCATATCGACATCTCTACACGATCATGTGATTATGGTGAAGCGGAAACATCTAAGGCTAAATCTATTCCTGAAGCCACATAACCACTTCATATTGAGCGACCCTCTACTGAGTCTATACCTCAGATACCGAAAGGTTCTGCAAAGCACTCGACTATTAACACTAATGATAGGGCAGCCCATAACTACTCGATTGTAGAAGATTTGGCTCAAAGTCCTTGTGTTATTTCTCCTTTGGAGGTACTCCAGTCATGTCCTGCTCATAGAAGTGCTTTGATTTTGGCAATTAGTGTAGTAGATCCAAAGAATTCTTTAGTGCTCACTTTTGATATGCTAAATGTCAAAAAGAGACTTCCTCAACATATGGCTTTCCAGATAAAGTCCACTTACCGAAAAACCAATATTTATTGGACAGTTATAGATGAGGGAGCTTCCACATGCATAATGTCTATGTCATGTAGGAAGACCATTGGATCACCTTCAGCTGTCCCTTCACCGACTCTCTTGACAGCATTTGATGGTCATTCTCATAGGCCACAGGGGATTATCCCAGCCTTTCTTATATGTATTGGGGGAAAGGCCGTGAATATAGAAGTAGAAATCGTCGATGCGAAATTGGATTATAATCTCCTCTTAGGCAAGAATTGGATTTATGAGATGGATGCCATAGTTTCATCATTATTCCGCATCCTTTTTTTTCCTTATGAGGGGAAAATTGTTAGAGTTGATCAGTTAGATTATTCTCCAAGTGACTCCCTGTTATGAAACCAACTCACAAAAATATAGAAAAGATAGTTGAACAACTTTGAATTCAACCTCTTCGACGGGCAACCTCCTTTACATTACAAAAATGAACAATTCTTGGATGATTCAAATGAAAAAACCTCCTTTATATATATAGGAGTCTAAGGAGTCACAATATAACCTAGCCGACCTAACAATAATAATATAAAGGCACAAAAATAA
>APFE030013771.1:127143-148220 GCA_000404065.3 Pinus taeda | reverse complement strand
TATTATCCTTTAAAGTCCCTATGAACACATCAATTCTATGCTCCTCTAGAATATTTTTTACCCTTATGTTCAATTTTTGGAACTCCTCAATATGCTCCATTATTGAACCTTTTTGTTTGAGACTTATTAATTGGCTAAAAAAAGTGTTGCTTTTTGTATCCTCATAATATGCTGTCAATTCTTCCGTAAAAATTGCCCAGGTGATGACTTGTTTATGAGATAAAAGCCAACGATACCTTACAAACTGATTTGGTTCCAAATATAAAGTTGCAATACGTACCTTTTGTGTGTTTTGCACATTATTGAGATTGAAAAATTGCTCCATCTATAATATCCATGTTGCGGGATCCTTGCCATCAAACTTCCTCATAGCGATTTTTGGAATTTGGTGGGTCTTAGATCCAACATTAGAGTCTATGAAATCATGATTAACATTTCTTTTGTTCGCATAAGGAGTTTCCTTTACTACCCTTTCACCATTAGTAAGTATTTCTTGTAGAAAATTTGTCAAATTTGTCTTCAAATCTGCCATGCCTGTGTTCAAATATATCTTCAAATCGTCCATCTTAGCTTCCATGCCATTCATATTAGCTTCCACACCCTTTATCTTAGATTCCACGCCATTTATCTTAGCTTATGTTAACTTTTGTGAGAGTGACATTTGTTGCAATTGGTCTTGTAATTTTGTTATATCCTGTAGCATTTCTTCCTCTTCTTCATGAGTCATGCTAGAGATTTCAGGTTGCTTACTACATGTTTGCATTTTTTTTTCTCGGGGCATCAGTTACCGATAATAATGCTCTACTATGCCCTTTGAATTCCTTCAAAATAAATTTTCAAACCAAGCTTAAGCATAAATTTAAAAAGATCTACACACCTTTTTTCACTTTGTAGGAGCTCGATATTGCCTCTGATGTATCTCTGTAATTTCGGATCATCCAATTCTGAAATTGCGACCTACAGTAGCCCTCTATGTCCTCTTTCGAATTCCACTAGTTTGATCCAAATTGGATTCTCCAAGGAAGAGTTATGCCAAATCTCCCACAGTGACTTGATTATAGACTAGTTCAGTAGAGCGAACTTGTACGACGTGCCATGTGTCCTTGTTTCGACCTTTGGCTCTGAAAAATATATACAAGAAACTATAGTACGTCCTATTTCTGTACCTTCTAATGAAATTTCAATTCGATGCTCAGAAATAAAGTTATGACGATTTCCCCAGGTCACCTGTTTGAAATGTAATTAGGAGTCTACAAAAAGACCAACTTCCTCAGATCATATCTCCAAAAATATAGCACAAAAAGGCTCTGAAATTTGGACTCAATGTTCAATGCGATTTCATCTCAAATGAGTTTTTGTTTTCACTTCTGAAACATAACAGAAGAAAAGTTATAGTGAAAATTCCATGATGACCTATTTGGAGTAGTGAAACCCTAGAATCCAAAGCTCTAATACCAATGTTATGAAACACCACAAAAAGATGAAATATAGTTGAACGCCTTAGAATTCAACCTCTTCGAGGGAACTCCTTTACATTAACAAATGAAAAATTCTTGTATGATTCAAAATGAACAAAAACCTCCTTTCTATATATAGGAGTCTAAGGAGTCACAATATAACCCAGCTGACCTAAAAATAATAATATAAAGGCACAAAAATAACAATAGAGGGATTCTATGGGGCACAGTAATAAAAATATGGGGACAATAGGGGCACAAAAATATTAGTAAGGGATACAACTACAATAGTAATGGGGTAATCACTAGTATTATAGGGACCTAACACTCCAACGCAACATCGGATTCTACTGTTCCATTGGTAGATAATCCCCATCAAACTATTAAGAATTTAGGAGTCGGGGTGTACTCTTCGTTGATGGGTATATTTGACCTTCCTGCTTCTACAACTGAATAAATGCAATTTCATCCTCTAAGGGACCTTCACGGAAAGAGTTCTTTCAAACTCATTATTTTTCAGACCCTTGGACCTTACCTTCATCTACCACCACATTAGATGGAGGGCAAGTTGGTGGAATGGAATTTCCCATGTCTGAAACAGAAATTGCTTATCAATCTATCATTAATTCTATAGACAACCATCCCACTCCTTTTTCACAAGAGGAGTTATATGGCGATGTGGCTCTTGGACCCTCGACTCTTGGACTTCTTTTGTCTATTCGGCTTCCACACTAACCCATAAAGGATTAGGTGTCCAACATTCCCCCTTAATCCGAAGGGTTATGTATGAGTCCAAGAAGAGAGTTGTAATACAAAATGTGTAAAAATGCATGGCAACACTAGGTTGAGTGTCCTCTCTGAAATGTTGGTATAAAGGGCGGTGGTTTAAGGATGACCACCAACCCTAGAATGCTTAGTCCAATTCCTAGAACTCTTCCAAAACTGGCAAGAAGCTGAAGCCTTCTGCTAGAGGAAGTGCTCCTATTGTTTTGAAGAAGGAAACCTTCAACCATGAAAGGGAGGTATCACCCCGCATAAAAGGGAGAAATTCAACCTGAAAAGGGAAGTCTCAACCTGTGATGGTTTAAGGATGACCAACAACTCTCGAATGCTTAATGCAATTACTGGAACTCTTCCGAAACTGGCAAGAAGATGAATTCTTCTGCTAGAGGAAGTGTCCCTAATTCTATTCTTGGAACTCTTCTGAAACTGGCAAGAAGTTGAAGTCTTCTGCTAGAGGAAGTGTCCCAAATTACCACCTGAAGGCATGCTCAAGGGAATCTTTGTCTCGGGCTAGAACTCTAAAATAGGTGTGGCAGGTTGTGGCTCAGGCTCGCTTGATGTGGCTTTGAAGCTTGTAGATAACCATCATTTCCCCCCCATCAGATACAAGGTGAGATGATGGAGAAAACTAAGTTGCAAGACTGTTTAATACTCTAGAACAAGTTCTAACATGTAACTGGAATATATTCTTGGCTATTGATGCCCATTGCCAAGAAGCGATCCATCCAAGATGAATCTTTGTTCTTGCAGGTGGTTTGTTTCTGAAGCATCTGTTTGAAGAATGACTAGTTTTATGACAGTGATTACATGGATGAAGATCAAAAGAATGATCTTTCAGATGGCCAACTTGATCACAGTGTTGGCATTTCACAATCTGTTGTTGTTGTTGCTGTGGAAGAGGGGCAGAATCTAGAACAGCTGGAGGTGAACTGTCATGACGAGCACGTGAAGATGAACTGTCCTGAAGAAATCCAACACTTTGAAATTGGATTGGTTTGGAGTAGTCTGGAATATGAAAGGACATGTCCTTGTCATATTCAAGACCAGTTTTGTGCTTGTTGTACACAAGATCTACCCAAGATCTGATGATTGGCTTGGGAAGTGCAGGTTGAATTTCTGCTTTTGCATGCAAATCTATTGTTGTATTAGGAACTGAATATGAATTTGCAACATTATTGATTTGTTTTTTATGGGAGTCTGTTTCATTGTTCTGAACAGAAAGAGGTTCAGAATGACGATTCCATTGTTGTAATTCTGCTTGCTGTAGCTGAGATTTAAGATACAAAAATTCAATCTTGTCATGTACATCTTGTGAACAACTGTAAATATCGGCGAAAAAATCGTTGTTGAGTTTGATTGTATTATCCATAGTAGAGAGTATTAGATTGTCCAGTGACTCTAATATTTCACCAAGTGGAGCCATTTTTAACCTCAAAAAATAGTAAAACAATGAGGATCTTAATGCACTCCAAACTCTAATACAATGCTAAGACAAAGAAGCTCTCAATAGTCTCCAATATCCAAATTAGTTCAAATATTGAAAACCCCACATGCTATAAATCTTCTGCTCAACTAAACATGATGTCCATAAATAAGAATTTCACACAAGATATTGGCTGCACTAGTCCTTTCCCAGTCTAGCCCAATTTTTCACATAAAAGGTGGTTTACAAACATGTACATAATCTCATAAACTTCAAAGCTGAAAGCACATAAGAAGCGCCTTACATTTGCCAATTTTTTTGATGATGTATGAATAATCGATTGTCTTTTACTTTTCAGTAAGAGCTTCTGAGTAATCCATCATTCTTAGTGTGATATTTCTTTGTTCAAATTTCATGTTCTTGACAAGACATGCACTCACTTTAACTCGAAGCATCAAAGCACTTTATATATATGCCAACTATAAAAAGGGCTTCAATGAATTTAAAGCATACCATTTCGGTCTTCAAGAAAGGAGATACCATTGAACGCACAACACACCATTCACGACATTCAATGCAGAGGGTTCAAATGCACCACCTCGATGCTCCATGATTCAATCAAGAAAATGCTCATTTCATAACCTTATTCCCGTGCTCGCCTGCTCATTTGCAACCTTAATCTTCCACACTCTAAAATTCAACATGTTAGGCCACGACCTTCAAAATAAACATTGATACTCAATCAATGAACTTCTAAAACATGGATTTATGCAGCGCTCCGAGCACATGGTCTCACGGTCATTATATCAGTTGTTCCTGTTATTATTTTACATTGTAAATTTCTTCTTTTTCTTCGTGGGGAGTGACAAAGTAGAGATTAAAGATGTTTGGCATGCAAAGTTAATCAGATGGAGGCTCTCTATTCTCCAGAGGTAGCTTTATCCTCTCTCAGGCCACCCAAATTAATGAAGGTGGTTTTTCGTTTGTCAGGAAAAGCAGTACCAGCACTGTGCTTCTTCCATTGAAAGTAAAATAGATAAGCCAGGCAACCTAGAAGCTCTCGGATGAGAATTCAAATTTTATAATAGATGGCATGGATGTCAACAATGTCACCCTTATTAGGATGGTTTTCCACAAGTAAGAGAGGGTTACTGATGTGTCGTTTTATCTCAATGACGATACAGGGAGATTAGAAGTGAAATAATGGGTTAATGACGCAATGGAATCTGCAGAGATGGCTAAAGTGCACAATGGTGCATATGTTTGTGTCCATGGGCATTTAAGGAGCTTTCAGAATAAGAAGCTTGTCAATGCTTTCTTTGTAAGGCCTGTAACTGATTTTAATGAAGTCACGTTTCACTCCTTGGAATGCATTTTTTTTGTGTGTCTCTGTAATATGAAAGTTCAAGTTGGTGCCACTCATCCCAACTTAACAAGTCTAGCTACTAAGGTTGGATCAATGGGACCACCAACTGGATTGAGTAACGAGCCAACACAAAAAACACAAAAAAAATTCAATGCTCCAATCCTCATAACATGTGTTAGAAAATTATATATTATAGAGAAATGGAACACATAGAATATTGCATAAATATAAACATAGAAAACACATAAAACCAGAGAGACACAGATATACGTGGTTCACCTAGTTTGGGCTACGTCCACCCCGAATAGCCATTCCTTCCTTTCTATTATCCAGCAAAATGAAGAAACACAACCTATAGCAGATCCACTGTAATATCCTCTATTTTCTCTCACAGTCTCACCTCTCTATTTCTCACTTGGAGAATACACATCTATTATACAGCCTCAATACAATGCCCTTATACAAAGATAGGTGTTGCCTTCTAGGGCAAAAAACCCTAAACTAATCATACGTTCTACCATCAGATCATCTGCCTAATGAACGACCCAGATTGACTAGAAATTACTATACTTTTACAAGGCAATTTCACATCTATTTTTAGCTTCAGGGGCACTACCCTCGAAACCCCCACCGGGGGACCGCTAGCCCCCGGACCCCCTAGCCGGGGGGGATTAGCCCCCTCGGAGCCCGTGGAGGGGACAAGTCCCTCCCACACCCCCTTGCATGGAGGGGTGTACAAACTTCCTGGGGTATACATCTGGCTGAAACAAAGACCTCTAAATAATCATGCTCCACACCCAACAACATGAACCTTGTAGCATGTAGCAAGACCAATTTTCAATAGGTTTCAACTCACAACAAGAACGACTCGACCCACGGTCTTCACACAACAAAAACACGATCAAGTGTTTAACAGTTCTAGATTTCAACCTCTCTACACATCACACAAGACTTTAATCTTCAATCAAAGGCCGAGAAGCATCAGAACGTTCAATCAAATGAAGCACCCGCCATTTAATTCAACATACAAGAATGAGACAGAGCGCACAAGTATTTGATATTCCAAAAGAATCTGAAACTGAACTTGAGGAGACAGAGGTATATAAGGTTCAACGTAATACCATACACCACAATATCATTCAGTGTAATGGCATTCACCATTCACTGACTCACTGCCATACACATATACAATGCAACAGCTCATAGTTATTAAAAATAATCATACCATTTGCATAGGAGAGGAGGCTCTCATGCATAGGCTCTATACAGAAATAGCAATAGCATTGGAGTAGCGTATCAATGGAGGATAACTGGAGAGCCAGGAGTCCAAGACTAATGTCGAACCCATCACTCGATTTTTTTTTGGTTCAGGAATTGCGGTTCCTACAAATGGTACCACAAGTGTGCGCTGATAATTGGTTTATTCGCATTGATCACTGCCTTCTTGCTGAATATTTTAGCATTTTTGAGGAGAGATAAATAATAATTGTAATACAACCCCTTGTCATTCACTCACAGGCCACGAAGCGTATCAACTGAGCAACGATGAAATGAAGACCCACGACATGAAATGGAGGTGAACAATAATGTGAGGAGAGGGCCACGTAGGGTAAGACAGAATGCTCGGCTTCAAAAGGGGCATGTCTGTGACTGATCAGAACAGACAATAACCAAGAAACAAGTCCAGTGGATGCAAGACCCACGATGCACATAATTCCATTTCAGCTGATTTAAGCTGATGATGAAGAACATACAGGTTCAAAACACTTCGGTTCAAAACGCTTCAAAATGCTTCATGTCAGACCACACCAATGCAATATTATTGGGAAGAGAACATGGCAGATCATGAAAGTGGAGGAGCATGGGAGGCTATACTAGGAAAATTGTCAGAGGGACAAAGTTAGACTTCTGAAGAAATGGCAAAAGGGAATTACAAAATGGAGCTAGAAGCCAAAAATGGAGTTGGAGAAATGATAGAGGTTGCAGCTAGAATTTAGATGAGAAAATATTCATGGAATGCATAAGTGATGGTAGAAATGTCCTACACATAAAGGCCATAAAACAAATGGCTCAAAGTAATTATGGAGGGCAGGAATACTCCTACTCTGATACCATGTTAAACACACCTGGCAGAAAGAGTATGAAAGATAAAACATGAGAGTACATTTTTTATTAACAAATGATATACATTTATAGTACATGGTGTGACTGTTGGGTTACACATCCCAAGGTCTCTTAGACTTCCTTAGTCTATTCGGCTTCCACACTAACCCATAGAGGATTAGGTTTCCAACAATGTGGATTGACCATGGGAAGCTTTACATCATTGTTCATATTTTCTTCCTCCATTGCATGAAGTTGAATCTAGGTTATCCAATCTACTTACTAGTGATGTTTATACAGTTTCAAACCCTTTGGCTCCGGTATGGTTATCTGCTGAAGGTAATATTTCGGTTATCTCACAAACTGTACCTATAAACATCTCTAGGAATCCTAAAGTTATAGAAAATGTCTTCATCGGAGCCGATTGCTCCCTTGAAAAAATTCAAATTTACACCAACCTCTTTAAAGGGTTTCGAGATGTGTTCACTTGGTCTTATGAGGAAATTCCTGGAATTGATTCATCTATAGTCCAGCATGAGATCAAGATGTATGAAAACGCCAAACCTATTCATCAGAAACTTTGACTAGTCAACCCTCAAAAAGAGGAAACTATTAAAGCTGAAATTGAAAAGCTGCTTAAGGTGGGTTTCATATGCATCGTTCCTCTAACTGAGTGGGTTTCCAACCCAGTTCCGGTAGATAAGAAACAAGGAACAATCTGAGTATGTATCGACTTTAGGGATTTAAATAAATCTTTCCAAAAGATTATTACCCCACACCTTTTATTGATCAAATTGTTGATGAATGTGCGGGTAATGACATTTTTTCATTTGTGGACGGATTCCCTAGTTACAACCAAATTTTTCTTCATCCAGAGGATCAGCATAAGACAACTTTTATTTGTCCCTGGGGCACGTTTGCATACAAAAAGATGCCTTTTGGTCTTAAAAATGCTGGAGCTACTTTTTAGTGGGCCATGTCTTATGCTTTCCACGACATCAAACATGCTATCAAAGGATACTTGGATGACTTAGCTGCTCGTTCTTGAAAGAGAATTGATCATCCTAACCACCTTCGGTTAGTTTTTGAGAGATGTTGTTTTTATAAAATCTAGTTGAATCCGAATAAGTGTATTTTTGCTGTCACATCTGGTCGACTGTTAGGGTTCATCGTATCGATTGAAGGGATTCAAGTTGATCGCTTCAAGGTAGAGGCAATAATTTAGTTACCTCCCCCATCTTCCATTCGCTAACTTTAAAGTCTCCAAGGAAAGGAAAACTTCTTGAGAAGATTTATAGCAAATTACGTTGAGATTACCAAAGGATTTATGCATTTGCTTAAGAAAGGAGTTCCATTTTTATGGGACAAATTTGCGCAATGATCTTTTGATGCTTTGAAAAAGGAATTAACCTCTGCTCCATTGTTGAGTCCACCAGATTATGACAGAGCTTTCCTTTCATATCTCACTGCAGCAGAATCAACCATCGGTATGGTTTTGGTTCAGGAGGATGATGCTCTCAGTGAGCATGTAATCTACTACTTGAGTCGAGGCTTAGTAGGACCTGAGCTACGCTATTATTCTATCGAGAAATTGGCCTTGGCAGCTGTCCATAATGTCAAGTGGCTTCGTCATTACATTCTATTGTGCAAGACATTCGTCTTAGCGGTTGGAAATCCTTTTCAGTTTGTCCTCAGTAGGCAAGTGATTGGGGGAAAATATAATCGATGGATTATTATTTTGCAAGAATTCAATCTCGAGCTCTTGTCAGCCAAATCTAAGAATTCTTTGGTTTTTGCAGAATTAATTTCAGAGCTACCTTGTGAGGAAGCCATTGTTTACAAGGAAAATTTTCCCGATGAACATTTATTCCTCATTTCTTCACAAGATCCCTGGTATGGAGATATCATTATATATCTACAGACTTCGAAGTTACCACCTGCTTTCTCCAAAGATGAGAGTCGAAAGTTACATGACATTTCCAAAAGCTATGTTATCATTGGTGATACATTATATTGTTGAGGGGTTGACTCAATCGTTAGGCGTTGCTTAAGTTTGGAAGAAGCGGAGTCTGTACTTAATGATTGCCACGGTGGAGCTTGTGGCAGACATCTATCAGGGCTTGTAACAACCCATAAAATTTTGCGTGTAGGCTACTATTGGAAATAGTACTGAGAGGGGGGGATGAATCAGTATTAGTCAAGTCAATAATCTTTTCTTTTCATACTCAAATTTATGTATGCTACTTCCATGTTTGTAACCCACGTGTACATGCAACTGTGCTTAAGGAAACAAGCGTATATCCAACAAACTAATGATTCAGTTAATTCATCATATGTTGATCTTTAATCTGTGCATTAGTACTAAATTAAACATTAAACAATAACCATGTGCAGTTAATAATAGAATGAACCATCACACATAAGCATCACACATGAACACCAAGGTTCAAGGTGGAAACCCAATGTGGGTGAAAACCACCTGTTGTTGTCATCTATGTCTTCTTTTAATAATAAGAAAATTTGTTTACAACAATTTACTGGCGCAGACTCATACCAGTATGTAGGCTTCCACTTGCAGAAGGATACAACCTTCTCTCACTCTCCAGCTTCTACTGGGAGGGAGATACAACCCCCTAGCTCTTGTACTAGCTGATATGTTTACTAGTACGTAGGCGCCGACCTATAGAAGGCTACGAACTTCATTCTTCCTCCAGGGACCATATTTCATAAATTTTCAGACTGGATACTCCTGGAACACAACACCACAATATGAAGGCCACGTTTCATCCAATTTTCATACTGGAACCATCAACTACATTGAAGCTCAAAATCAATCACCACTACAATACAAATACCAGCTATATCTGTATCAACCAATCATTGAAACTCAATCATTACTTTCTGAATCAACCAAAATCAATCAATCACTGACAACCTATGAACCTTTGACATAAATGAATCAACCATTCATTCATACTTCAACAGATCTACTGGAATAGATAGATCACTGTAACCAGTACACAGATCTGAACCCAAAATACTGCATCATCATTTAGAACCAACTGTGACCTCAAAAACATGCATCATAGTGTATACGCAACTTGGAACAGCCAAACCAGCGTGTATACGCAACTTCATCAAGGTGAACCAGCATATAGATCTACAAATACTTACATAAAACTTTGTTGCACTGGCCTACTTCAGACATACCCAGATCATCAAATAAAAAGGATAATGCATGTGCTATCAACCAGATCTATCCCATTAGATCACATAATGATAAGTCATTATGATCCTGATCCATTATTAGATCACATCCATCTTCTCTGAATGTTTTCGGGAAAACTAGTGTCTTTTCGATCGACTAGCCCTCTAGGTTTGGCAGCTACCCTAGAAACGACAGTTTAAGGCAATTCGTGATTTCTTCTATGTATAATATATAAGAGAAAGACAAAGGAACCAACCTGGATCTTTCGCTCAACTCCTTGCTTGATCTCTCTCCCCCTTGATAGAGATTGCAACTCCTCTTTGTACTTATCCCGCTTGGAGAGTACCTGTAGAAAAAAAATAACAAAGAACCGTCAAAGCATCTTTATCTATTATATCATAAGCATTACAGAATCATAAATATAATGAACATACAATGGCATTGATAAATAATAACATTCACAATTGCACAGTTATATGGAAGAAAACTCGAAGAACTTTATTAAATAGAAGGGAGAATTACAACCTAGTTGTCTGATCTAGCATCATCCTCCCAGTATGAAGCCCTCTTCACCTCATGAAATAGCAAGGTCACACCAACAATACAATGCTCTTTCTCAAATACAAACTATCAACACTTCCTTGCAATTCACAAAATTCCAGCCTCTAGATCTCTCAGATGAGGGATCCATTTATAGATGTGTGCAAGGGTGTGAGTCATATCTAGGTTTTTGATTAGTGTCATTCCACTTGTTGCATTTGGTTCCACTTGGAGATTTCTTGGATCTCTTACTCATCCCTGGGAGAATTCAGAGAGGCAAGTGTTATAGGAGACGTTTATAGAAGATTCCCTGAGCATCCACTTAGCAAATTGTCTCGGACATTTATCCATCCTTTCTCATCACACCCTACAGAAGGCCTCATTAGTATGCATCGCACCTGGCTAGTGTAGAAGTTAGTATGCATCGCACCCTGACAATGGAGCAGTCAGTATGGTCCGATTTAGGCCCATTCTAGATGGTTTTTTAGGTGGAACTTTTGGGGAATGATGTAATCAATTGACCATGTTCTTTTAGGGTATGAAACAACACTTTAAGGGGTTGAAGAGACCTAGTTTATAGGCATATAAGATTGGGGTTGAAGTGCCCAAATATGTCTATAATAGTTGCCCCCTAAAGCATGAAGTCATAAATCTTTGATGTCGAGTGAAATGCTTTATCATGAGTATCTGAGGTTTCAAATTGGAAGGTGGCTTGTATAAGATACAATAAAATACATCATCATCATATAATTTTCATATCTAGGTGGAGCGAGCATTCCCATGCTCAGCTTTATAAATTCATTTCATGTACATAGAATAGATAGTCATCTGCATATGTAGATCTGTGATTCTTCAGCTGTAGAGTCATCATCCTTGGTCTGGATGACCATATGTGTAGCTTCTTTGCACATTTGATGTCTTTATATCCCTGAATATATCACAGCCCAGATGGATGAAACTAGATCCAGGGTCTTCAAACTTGTTCAATCTTCGCCCGATGTACAAGTCAATCCATGCGAAAATATTTTCTAAAGTCAAACATGGAAAGACATCACCTAATTACCAACCATTAATGTGAGTTGTTAACAGACACGAGAGGAATCACTGATAATGATAATGACCCTCAAGGTACTACAGTACAATTCATGTGGTGTGGATATATGATCCGATGTCGAATACCATGCAAAATATTTTGGTCGAAGGCCATTAATGTCAACCTATCACCGAAGGTGAGAAACTTGCCATTGAGGTATGCAAGCTTCAAAGTACTGAAAGGGGTGTTTCTAAGTCAACTTCTTGGATAATGAGCTGATGTCAACAAGAAGTGACCTGTCATAGGAGGGCCTTAATGTATCCCACATCTACGACACAAAACGAAGAAAATGATTTTTTGGAAGTGAAAACGATCTGACAACACATGGTTCAGGAATGGCAGTCATGAAAAATGGAGGGTGAAGGTATTGCAGTGGATGAGGCATTAACTGGATTGTGGTTTCTCAACTGAATGACTTCTCTTGAACATATCGACAACACTGAGATGGATTGGTAGTGTTAACCTCAACGGATAGATGGTGTGGAAGACCAATGGTGAAATGACCGGTGAATGGAATAACCCAACCTGACTCAATCATGGTGATGGAGTGAAAGTGTCATGTTCAAGAGCGATCTGCTACCATAAATTTCTTCAAGTTTTCTTCTCTTTTTCCCCAGTCATTGCTGACCAGTACCTCTTTATTTTTGTCAAGCTTGAGGAGGATAACATATGCTTGTTCTATAATTTTCCCTTCGGGCAAACCTGTCGCTATGTTTTAACAAGTCTAGTGACAGTGAAACTCGTTCTTGTCTAGGTGGACAATCTTGTTGCTATTGTTTTAACGAGTTTAACGACAAAGATAACTTGGTCTTTTTCATGTTTAGAGAGTTTGAAAAAGGAAGAAAAGGAAACTCTGTCTTTTCTAGTACGAGTTTTTCACTATTGTTCTAACGAGTTTAACGACAAGGATAACTCGGTCCTTTTCATGTTTAGAGAGTTTGAAAAGGGATGAAAAAGAAACTCTAGAAGTTCTTTTTTGTAGCATAATCCCTTAATTCCAAAAAAAGATAAAATAATACAAAAGGGATGACTCTTTGATCACTTTAACGAGCTAAAAAGACAAGTGCTTGAACTTTTTCGTGAGATAATCCCTCTGGTCCGAAAAAAATTAAAATATACAGGAGGGATGGCACTTACAATCACTTTAACGAGATGGTAAGGCCAATTTCTCAACAATATTTTCATATTTAATGAGTCTGAAAAGAATTTAAAGGAGATTCATTTTTTAGGAACGAGTGGTGTTTAGGGTAGCAAGTGGTTCCAGGTAAGATTGGAATTTCTCAAGACATGGTGATGTGAAGAGGTTGGCTAACAAGACCACTCGTCGTAGCTGTTCCTCAAAGGGGTAAACATTCAAGTGGAAGCATATGATTTACCAAAATAATGGAGGTGATGGGAGGAACACAACCAAGGCTCAAAAGGCTGATAGCATGGCAATCACAAAGGTTATTTATCAAAGGTGGGTTCATTTTTTAACAAGCTTGAACCATGGGGAAACATATGCTCGGTGGTGGGTTCATTTTTTAACGAGCTTGAACCATGGGGGAACATATGCTCGGAGGTGGGTTCATTTTTTAATGAGCTTGAACCATGGGGAAACATATGCTCGGTTTTAGTTTTTCCTTTTTATGCAAGCTCGAAACGACAAAACTAAAAAGCTAGAAAAACAAAACAAAAAAGATAGAAAGCTAAAAAGCTAAAAAAGCTAAAAAAAGAAATTGAAAAAGGTTTGCATGTCCCCAACATGATGAAAAGGAGAGTCTTCTGTAACCATATGGGAATTACTGTGGTTATGTAGGATGGTTTCGTCCGCAGAATAGACAAAACACTTCCTTGGCTTCGTCCACAAAATAGACAAAGGTGAATGGTGTGTCATACCAATCACATAACCAGCAGGGAAACTCATATGGTAGGATGGTTTTGTCTGTACAATAGACAAAACACTTCCTTGGCTTTGTCCACAAAATAGACAAAGGTGAATGGTGTCTTAGACCAATCACATAACCTACTGGGAAACCTATATAGACAAGGGTGCATGCCCCCTAAGCATCGTTACATTCACCGGACTACTCATGGAAATCAAGTGGATGGAATGAAGGTTGAAGAGATACCGTTGATGTACAAGGACCATTTTGGGATCATGATTGACTTGGAGCTATGCTTGAACCGAGAAATGAAAGCTGGTTGATAGTGACAATTTTTCCTTCATGCGGGAAACACATCACTTGAAAGAGTGTTGAAACAATAGCCTCCATGTTGTAAACATAGTCACATCCAAGGAGTAGATTGTAAGCTAACGGTCCTGGGACTACCATCATGTTCAGGTGAACAGTTTTCCATCCCAAAGTTATTGGGAACTTAGGAAGGATCCCTAATGATTGACTGGTTCCTTTATTAAATCCTAAAAAATTATGTGTAACAGGCATAAGTGATGGCGAACCAAGCACTTTCCAAGCAATTGAGGAAAGGATACTCACGGATGCACCTTCATCTATGATAGTGCTTGACACAATCATTTTGTAAACTTGTACTATGATCTGGAAAGGTACATAAGAAGGAAGGCGAGATCTTGCTAGTCGATTCAAATCAAAGGAAGTGACTAGACTACTTGGAGGGGGTACTGAATAAACGAGAGAAATAACCCCTTGAGTAGCGAGAACTGGGGGATTCTCTTCCTGTTGTGAAGGAATGAGTGGATTTCCCCAAAGTTCATTGGACTCTGAAGTAACAAAAGGAATTTGAACAGTATTGTTCTCACTCTCTTCAGGAAGGGTATGATCTTCTGAAGGTAAAACTGGGTCAACTGTCACCTCGACCTGTTGACTTTCGTTGGGTAAAGACTCAGAAGATTCACTTTCAATGATAGGTGTTTCGACCGACGTTGAGTTAAGTCAGTCGGTTTTTCAACTAGTAAAGCACTTGGGGAGAGTTTCCTATATCCAGATGGAAGTCATTGTGGTGAAGTAGGATGATTATCCAAGACTCTTTTGGCTTCATCCAAAAAAGGACAACGGTGAAGGGTATGGTTCCCTTCACATAATCTACATGGAACTTTGACCTTTCCTTTCTGTCCATGAACTTCACTATTACTAGTTGATGGTGTGTTGTAAACATGATCACTAGAGGTTGATGACACCTATCGGTGTGAACGAGGAGATCATTCTCTCAAGATCTAAGAAAGGCAGGGACAATCTCGATGAAAATGGTCTCCTCTACAAATTATGCAAGGAAATTTGGGTTTAGGAGATTTAATGTGTGGATTTTCACTAGATGATTCATGGTTGCTCCCTTGTTGAATCAGCTTCTTCTTCTTCTTCTCCTTCCCTTTCTTCTTCTTCTCAGCCACTTGGTTACTAGCATCGCTATTTTCACCAAGGGAAGAGGAAGAAGGGGAGGGAGAAACAAATGAAGAAGAAGGTGAAGGGTCAACTTCAGTATCAACTAGATGTTGATTCGACTGTGAAGGAATCATGATATTTTGAACCACAGAGGTTGAGAAAAGTCATACTGGTAGGCCAATTGTAATTCCCGGAAGGGAAAATGTGGCCATATACAGAGCCCCGATATTCCCCAACAGGAAAAAGGACTAGATTCCCCTCAAAAGGGATTCCTTGATTGGTGGATCCCAGATTTGTCTCCATATATCTCAACCTAAGATCAACTAAGGAATAGGGATGTTATTCCAAATTTAATAAATTTTAATGACGCTTTGACACAACTTTTCTTTTTCAATTTTTGAGAGTCGAGAAAAAGCTAAAGATGACTCTAGTCCCCTTTGATTTTTAATGAGCCTGAAGTGACAACTGCTCAGATGGACCTTTTCTTTTAAAGAGTCGAAAAGGAATGAAAGTGACTACTTTGGAAAATATAGACAGAGGGATTACCAAACCAATTTCAAAACTGCAATATACACCTTGATGATAAATTAAAGAGAAATTACCAAGGACTTATGTATGGCAGTCAATCTTCCCAAATGTTGTGTTCAGTGCATTGCGATTGATAGGGAGGAAGACACGACTTCCTATGGATAAAGGATATAAGCATATTGTAGTCTCCCAATATATACTCGAGAGTATGGGGAGCAGAAGTCCGTGCTAGAACTTTTCATATCAAGGAGGAGGAATCACCCAACCTTCAATGAAAACGATAGTTACTAGTTTTTACGATGCTGGAACACGTCTCTAGCCTAGAACTCTAGATGTGTTGCGTTAGGTCCAAAGTATTGTTAGGTTCATTGAGATTTATTTTAGAGTTGATCTTGTTTAAAGTTTGCCTTTCAATGGTTCACCACGTGATGTTGATTTGAAATTCCTAAAAATGCAATCTACAATGATAAACAATCATTTTTTATTTTGATCAATGAAGTTCCTAGCTACTAGGGAAAGAAAATTATGATTCTTCCAAACCAAGAGAAAAGAGCACACACTAATGCATTTTCCTAAATCATTTTTCGCACACAAACTAAATGTAATTGCAAATGCATATATTTGTTTTTCGTTCCTGTTAATGTGAAAAAATGCCAAAAAGGAAAACTAAGTATAGCAAAGATCTGAAATATTTTACTCAAAGCGACATTTTCAACAATTTATTTTTCAAAATAGAAAGGAAGACTAAACGATACTTTCCAATTTTGAATAGAAAATGCTTTCGACACTTCGAATAACAACAAAAAATCAAATACATGACAAAAAGTTCAATTGACTATTCAGGGAAGGAAGACTCCATGACACTTCTTTTTTTCGACACAAAATGACAGCTACGACACTTTTTGTATCAAAACGACAGATCAATTTAAGCAAATTTCCGACAAAGGATTGTAAATGATGGACAAATACATAAAAACATTTACTAATCCTAATCAATGGAGGTTTATCTATGTGATGCAAGCTGGCTTCAGTAAGGAGGCATTGTTCATAAGCAGCAAATCAACTAAACATAACTAAAAACAAGGACAAAAAACCCCAAATTTCAGGAATGGAAATAGGTTCAATTAGTCATCGCACCTGGGCTTCATAGAAATAGGGATGCATTGCAGCTACTACACTCAGGAAGTGCGATGCATACTAGTTTACAGTGACAGACAGTGCAATGGGCCAGGGAGTGCAATTGAAGTGGGTTTTGGCTCAAATTTGCAGCTGATTTCAGTGAGTTAAGCTGAGCTATGATGGATAGTAAAGAGAAAAGTACAGAGGAATGATCTTGAGAGGTTACTGGGCTACCAAAAGGACATCTAGAATGCTTGTAAGTTAGATGTTCAATTCATAAACTAAACCGGAGATTGACTGAAGCAACATTCATCTACTATGCAATTGTAGAGCAAGAGCAGTTCGAAGGCTACCTGGCTAACTTTAGGCTCCGTCTATAGTTTATAAAACAAACAATAACAACAAACAAACAACTATTCATTCCCCAGTGGAGTCTCCATTTTGTTTCTGGGAAAATTAGCGTCTTTTCGATCGAATAACCCTCTAGGTTTGGCAGCTACCCTAGAAACAACAGTTTAAAGCAATTCGCAATTTCCTTTATGTATAATAGATAAGAGAAAGACAAAGGAACCAACCTGGATCTTCCACTCAACTCCTTGCTTGATCTCTCCCCCTTGATAGAGCTTGCAACTCCTCTCCGTACTTATCCCTCTTGGAGAGTACCTATAGAAACACAGTAACAAAGAACCATCAAATCATTTTGATCTATTATATCATAAGCATTACAAAATCAGAAATATAGTGAACATATAATGGCATTCATAAATAATAACATTCACAATTGCACAATTATATGGAAGAAAACTCGAAGAACTTTATTAAATAGAAGGGAGAATTACAACCTAGTTGTCTGATCCAGCATCATCCTCCCAGCATGAAGCCCTCTTCACCTCATGAAATAGCAAGATCACACCAATAGTACAATGCTCTTTCTCAAATACAAACTATCAGCACTTCCTTTCAATTCACAAAATTCCAACCTCTAGATCTCTTAGATGATAGATCCATTTATAGATGTGTGCAAGGGTGTGAGTCATCTCTAGGTTTTTGATTAGTGTCATTCCACTTGTTGCATTTGGTTCCACTTGGATATTTCTTGGATCTCTTACTCATCCCTGGGCGAATTCAGAGAGGAAAGTGTTGTAGGAGAAGTTTCTAGAAGATTCCCTGAGTATCCACTTAGCAAACTGTCTCGGACATTTGTCCATCCTCACTCATCACACCCTACAAAAGGCCTCATTAGTATGCATCACACCTGGCTAGTGTAGAAGTCAGTATGCATTGCACCCTGACAGTGGAGCAGTCAATATGGTCCAGTTTAGGCCCATTCTAGATGGTCTTTTAGGTGGAATATTTGGGGAATGATGTAATCAGTTGACCATGTTTTTTTAGGGTATGAAACAACACTTTTAGGGGTTGAAGAGCCCTATTTATCGACATATAATATTGGGGTTGAAGTGCCCAAATATTTCTATAACACTGAAGAAAATCACAATTACTCAATCTGAATACTATTACTAGAATGCAGTCACTAGAACATCAAGCGAACCCCAAACCTTTGCATCAACAATCAGAACCAATTGTAACTTCAAACAAGGTAGATGTTATTTTGATGTGTCGAACCTCTGTGTATACGTGCTTTTACCAAAGTCAACCAACGTATACATCTTTAAATATTCATTCATAATTTTGCAGCTATTCCAGACTTCAGTAATACCCAGATCATAATATTTACAGAACGACACATGCATCAGTATACAGATCTAGAATAAACATGATCAAACCACATAAAGATAATTCATTCCAAGCCTTAAGATCTTGATACATCATTAGATTTTGTCTTCCATCAACCGCTAACACTCCTCTTTGGCTCAGATCAAGCAGAGCATCATAAACTCGTAACCTGCATACTAGATCTTGCTCTTCATTAGATATTCAATCCTCGAGTGCCTTGGCCTAATGATCTTCCCCTCCTTTTATAGTCTTAGGCATTACTCAATACCATGGACCAAAACCACTTAGGACAAATACCTTGGACCCAATACCTGGGGTCAATACCTCAGACCAGATACCTTGGACCAATACGATGGATCAAAATACAATGGACCAAATATTTCAAACCAAAACTTAGTTTTCCAAGGTATACACACTTTTCCTTTTGTGAAAGTGCGCGTGTATGTATATGCAACTTTGTATATAGTGAACCTACGTGTATACGCGGCTTGGTCAATGGTGAACATGCGTATACCTTTATTTCTTCATTCTTTGTTGTTTACCTGCTATACTGTGATCTTTCATATGAGTGAGTTTCCTTCTGAACTGATTCCTTGAAACTACCCTGCATTTCATCACATCTGTAAACACAATTGTCATGCACTCTGTCACATTTGATATCTCTTCTGTAGATTCATCTAGTTACCATATACAAGCGAGTTGTTCTGCTACAAGTGGGTTTCCATCAAGTACAACACATGCATCATAATGCCAACAATCTCCCCCTTTGGACTTGATGGAAACAACGACACCAAGTTACTCTCCCCCTTTGACATCAAGGGCAAAGGGCGGACCAAGATATTCCCCCCCTTTGATATCAAGAGAAAAAGGGTAGACCAAAATGAAGACTTTCATATCTAAATAGCTGAATATGAACATTGATCATGCTCCCCCTAAGCATGTGCTGAATTTTCTGATTAAGCTCCCCCTTTGTATATGCTAAGATGCACTATATCATCCATGCTCCCCCTAAGCACTTGCAGAGTCTACAAGAAATATTTTCTAAAAGAATAACATGACTCTATAACTCAACTATGTGAGGATGACCTTCCTATCACCAATGACTCATACGTACATACATGTCCCAAACAAGTGGGGATATACCAAATTTGACTCATCTACCCAACCAAGTGGGGATATACCAATTGCTTATACATTACATCAATCATCCCATGCATAGTGGGGTTACATTTTACATCATATGATCAAAAGACTACAACAGACAGAGACAAATTATTACATCATGGGTCTTGATAAGACCTTTACATCGAACGATATACATGACATTTATAATAGAGACCAAATATCTAAACAAGACCATGATAGCCATCAGCAACTATCATACACCATGTATGATCTGTTCCATAAGCATCTATCAACAACATCCAGACCAACAACCTGTATATGTCCATCATTAGTTCCCAAGATATGACAGTGTAAATATCATAAACCTGTGACAAAGTATATCTGCATCTAGATATCAATTCATCCTCTTGATCTCATCAAGATCAACTTATTTTGTTTGCTTATCATAACCTTCCATGAATCAACTCAGCATATGACATATCTCCAAATAGTAACAGAACATACTTTCACACCATATCATATGTGAAAACACCATAGTCATCACATTATGATCTTTCATATCATCATCAAGAACTGCATGATATTTCCACAAGAACCTTCAATATATCAACCATGTATCATCACTAGGGAACATCCCACATCTCAACCATGACAATCAACATATGTGAGTATCAATCTGTTATCACTCAGGTTGTCCCTAGGCTCCTATTAGGGATACGACCGAGGTAACCACAAACCAATCTTCTGATTGCGGGTTCTAGCCCACCTGCAATCGGAGAGGGCTCTCTCCTTTAGATTCAACCTTAGTTGATCTAGATTGAACCTTAGTTGATGATTTTAGGCTAGCTTTCTGACTTCAATGGAATGTCGACTGTGATTGGGAGGAAGGTAGGATTCTTGAGTAAAGAGGCACAGTAAGGTGTTATAAGTTCTGAACAATTGGGCATGGAGTCAAAGATTGAGGCATGCGAGCGTTTTCTTGGTCACAAGGGGATACAGAGCGGGATAGCCACGCAGGATACAATATTCAGTCTGCTGAAAGTACAGAATGAATATTAGGGATGAAAGGAAAAAGAGAATCATTTCATCATGCTGAAAAAGGGGAGAAGTGGATGAGTGGGATCCCGGAGCAGTTAAGAATTCCAAAGACATGCACTCATACGTGGAAGAAACAGGGTAAACCAGAGCATTTAAGAATTCTAGCTCATAACTGTTTCTGAAGAAAACATCGAAAAGTGCAGAAATTGAACTTAAGGTGTA
>APFE030013771.1:104733-127123 GCA_000404065.3 Pinus taeda | reverse complement strand
ATAAACAAAATATCAGGAAGACATCATTACAATTGACCTTGACAGGTCTGCTTAGAACTCTTCGACAATCTAAATGCTGCTGGAATTAAATGCAAGTAAATCTTTTTGGCTGCGCTGGGGGCAGTTGAATCAAAACAGGTGACGAGGTGGCCCTTGGGGACTAGATGCAGTGCTGCTGAAGTGAATGTGCTTTGGGGCTGCAGCTCGGCTTTGGTGCGAATTGAATGTGCAATTATTATGATTTGAGAGCTTCAAGTGATTTTTCTCTCCTTCTATGGATCTATTGGAAGATATTCAAATTTCTCTTGCTTTGGGCCGCTGCTCAAGATATTCTCTGATACACTTTGCCGCTACATTGATGGTTTCCGCCGTCGATTGATACTCTGACACGCTTGAAGCCTGCTGATTTGATCTGATACACTTTAAACTCTGTGAATGATCTGCTGCTGTTTTCAAACCGGATCCTTCGGCACGCTTGGGTGATTTTCGGGCTTTTTTCGGCGCGCAATGGGCTCGGCAATCAGAAGATTCCCTGAAGATTCCTCGAAATGGCCTATTTCCCGTAGCGATGCTGCCTCTGTTTCTTGATCTGGAGCTCCGAAGTGCGACTTTTCTCCTTGCGCGAAGCTTTTTCGGCTTTTCTGGCTGCTGACGTAAGCACTGCGTCGGCTGTACGACGGATGACGTCATCAGTGGGTCCCTGGTACAACGCGACGTGGTGAGGTACTGGATGAACTGTTGGTGAAGAGGTTCCGATGTGATATCGCGATATCACGTCGGCGGGGAAAGAGGGGGGATCATTGGGTTGGGCATTTGGCGCTTGCGACTGCCGATATGCGATATCGCGATATCGCATCGGCGGAGAGGGAGGGGTGAACAAAGTGGACACACGGCGTTTGTGATCGCCGATCGCCAATTTCGCGATGTTGCATCGGCGGGGGACGGATGGGCATTGTTTTGCATGAAAGTGAGATGGCGAGGTTGCGATGCGAAAACGACTTTGGAGGGAAAAGGTAAGTAAGTAGGTGTAAAGGGCTTTTGAAGTTTCGGAAGGGGTCCGACTACTTCGGGGGAATTTTATACTTAGGAAGAAGTCCGTAGTATCTGGAAGGTGGTTTCGGAGGTTGGGGTTCTTGTTTAGTTTCTGATAAACTAAACAATTCCCGGGACTTGCTATGGTTATTTTTCAACCAGGGGAAGGGATATTACATAGGGGATTTTACTTAGTATTAGTATGGGGACGGGAAACATAGGGAGCTACATAATAATGTTAGTGGTTAGTGTGGAGATGGTAAGAAAGCGCTAAGTTTGGGAGACTTAGGCTGTTACAGGGGGTAGGACCATACTTCGGGAGAAGATATAGAACACTTTGAGTAAAGCAGATCTTTACTCAACCAGAGTGATGAAGATGATGAACTAAAGAGGTGTCAAGCAGATCTTGACCTCTTTTGGGGATGTTAGTTAATGATTGGGGAAAACAAAGGAGGGAAGTTAGTTATACCTCATTTGAGCCTTTTTGCTTACAAATCTTTGCTGATTATGTTCTGCATGATATGATACCTGCAAACTTGGAACTTGTCAGCAATTCAATCAGCCTCCGCACTACCTACCCGGCCTACTTGCCTAGCATTTTTTCTTCTTTAGCTTGGGGGTGCACTTAGACTTGCAAACCCATCATACATTTTCTTTTGATGCTTTCCTATCTACATACTACCCTTATTTCTTCCAGAGCCCAGATTAAACTGTTGGACTCTCCTGTTTCTCTACCTATCTAAGAGTCTGCCAAGATTAAACTGTTTAGAAAGACTTACCATCTCTTTATTCTAAAACAAGAAATTTAAACCCAGGGAGACCAAGATTAAACTGTTTGGACCTCCCTTTAACTAACAATAGCGATACCAGGAAAGCTTTACAAAAATTTGAAGGCAATTGAATGAACTTGAAGTAGCCTTCTTCATATGGAGACTGTTTGAGCAAATATGGAGCATTGCAGCAAGCAAAGTACAACATATTTGGCCTGTGAAATGCCAATCATGAAAAATGAATACCTGCTGCAGCGGGAGCTAACAGTGGCTCCACTCGGGGATGGCTTCTCCTTGCGGGAAGTCAAGAACAGCAGGCCAGAATGCCTTGATTTTTAGTTTCTTGCTGTCCTCTGCAAAATTTATTTTCTCCGGCCGCTTTATTTCTTCTACCTACCTACCCTAACCAGCAACTGCTGTGCCGTTAGGTAAGATCAAATAACTAGTGCAGCCATTTAAGCAACTGTGAAACGAGATGATCTTACTGACTGATCATTTTTGAACGCAAAAGCATCATTCGGGAGCGTGCTTTTACAACCAAAATTGTGGCCTCCATCACTTGCCGCTGAAGCTTACGGTCTTCACTAAGGAAACATGTTAGCAAAATTTTGTTAAGCCAAAGTTCCATATAATCTGCGATTGGATCAATGAACTTACCCTGTGAGAGAACTTCCTTTGCTCCGTTTGAATCTTCAATAGAATCATGCAGAGTCTGTGAATCAGCAGGTGGCGGCATCTTCTCCTGAGTTGAGGAGGGGAGACTTCGGCACGATTTGGGACCTTCTGGGTCGAGGGGAGCAGCTGCATCTTCGGTAATGAGCCTAGCAGATGATCCTTCTTTCTTTCCCTTGGATCCCAGATCATACAGAATCCTCAGGTCCTCAGGCAACAGTGCTCCCTCCTGAATATGGGCATGTAGGCTTAGGTATGATTCCGGGTTCTTTGGGCTGGAAGGATCAGTTACATCATCGGTAATGACCCTAGCCATTGATCCTTCTGTCTTTCCCGTGGAACCCAGATCATACTCAAACTGTAATTCAGGAGACAACACTATTTCCCGTTGAACTGGAGGAGGAATATTTTGGAAAAACTCTTGAGGGTTGCGAAAATCATAAGACTGACTTTGAGCTCCCAAGAGTTCAATTTCATTATCATATTTTTCCACAACAAACTCAGGGAACAATTTATTTCGGCCGCTAGGTATTGTTGACAATACCTTTCTGAAAAATCTATCATCGAGCTCAAACTCTGATAAACTTTCTCTGCATTTTTCTAAAGCTTCTTCTATCGGAAGTTCTTCCCAAGATTCAGTCATTCTCTCTTGTTGATAATACATGAGGTACTCGGCTGTAACATTTGGTTCATTCCCCAGTGGAGCCTTTGATTGAAATTAAAGTGGAGTCGCCAGGTGGATGTCTGGACTCTGAAGTGCCTGATCTCTGTCCACCATCAAAGATCAGAACTAAACACGACAAGCCTTCAAAAATAGGAGAAATTCCTCCATTGGGGTTTAAAGATGAACCAAACACTTGAATCCCCAATGGTGCGCGCAAATACAGGTCGACCGAGGCTTTTACAAGTCGGTTTCTTCACCTGTAGAGCTGCAGATTGATTGCATTGAATTATCTGAGGAGGTCCGCAGTGGAGTCGCCATTATGTTATCACTCAGGTTGTCCCTAGGCTCCTATTAGGGATACGGCCGAGGTAACCACAAACCAATCTTCTGATTGCAAGTTCTAGCCCACCTGCAATCGAAGAGGGCCCTCTCCTTTAGATTCAACCTTAGTTGATCTAGATTCAACCTTAGTTGATGATTTTAGGCTAGCTTTCTGACTTCAAGGGAATGTTGACTGTGATTGGAAGGAAGGTAGGATTCTCGAGTAAAGAGGCACAGTAAGGTGTAATAAGTTCTGAACCATTGGGCATGGAGTCACAGATTGAGGCATGCAAGCGTTTTCTTGGTCACAAGGGTATACGGAGCGGGATAGCCACGCAGGATACAATATTCAGTCTGTTGAAAGTACAGAATGAATATCAGGGATGAAAGGCAAAAGAGAATCATTTCATCATGCTGACAAAGGGGAGAAGTGGATGAGTGGGATTCCGGAGCAGTTAAGAATTCCAAAGACATGCACTCATATACGAAAGAAACAGGGTAAACTAGAGCAGTTAAGAATTCTAGCTCATAACTGTTTCAACAGAAAACATCGAAAAGTGCAGAAATTGAACTTAAGGTGTATTTAAACAAATCTTAAGCTATTCTTTTTTCCTGCAGCTTAGAAAGGTGGAAAGATGATAAAAACATAAAATAAACAGGGAAGAAAAACACTTATTGGATCATGCAGAGACACAGAAATTCCGTGATCATTCCTTGGCCAAGAGAAAACAGCAAGTTGTTTCGCAATCCATGCTTTCAGCAATCTTTGATTATGAAAAATATGACAGTTACAGTGCGAGTCTTTACTCAGAGAAATTGCTGGAAAGGAAACTAACCAACAACTACTACTACCAACCAACCAACCCCTTTACAATATCGCTTCGGGTGGTATTTATAAACAAAATATCAGGAAAACATCATTACAATTGACCTTGACAGGTCGGCTTAGAACTCTTCAAAAATCTAAATGTCGTTGGAAATAAATGCAAGTAAATCTTTTGGCTGCGCTGGGGGCAGCTGAATCGGAACAGGTGACGAGGTGGCCCTTGGGGACCAGATGCAGTGCTGCTGAAGTGAATGTGCTTTGGGGCTGCAGCTCGGCTTTGGTGTGAATTGAATGTGCAATTATTATGATTTGAGAGCTTCAAGTGATTTTGCTCTCCTCCTATGGATCTGCTGGAAGATATTTAAATTTCTCTTGCTTTGGGCCGCTGCTCAAGATATTGTCTGATACACTTTGCCGCTACATTGATGGTTTCCGCCGTCGACTGATACGCTTTGACACGCTTGAAGCCTGCTGATTTGATCTGATACACTTTAAACTCTGTGAATGATCTGCTGCTGTTTACAAACCGGATCCTTCGGCACACTTGGGTGATTTTCGGGTTTTTTCGGCGCGCAGTGGGCTCGGCAATCAGAAGATTCCCCGAAGAATCCTCGAAATGGCCTATTTCCCGTAGCGATGTGCGAATATTCGCGCATCGAAAACTGCCTATGTTCCTTGATCTGGAGCTCCGAAATGCGACTTTTTCTTCCTGCGCGAAGCTTTTTCGGCTTTTCTGGCTGCTGACGTAAGCACTGCGTCGGCTGTACGGCGGATGACGTCATCGGTGGGTCCCTGGTACAGCGCGACGTGGTGAGGTACTGGATGAACTGTTGGTGAAGAGGTTCCGATGCGATATCGCGATATCGCGTCGGCGGGGAAAGAGGGGGATCATTGGGTTGGACATTTTTGGTGCTTGCGACTGCCGATATACGATATTGTGATATCGCATCGGCGGAGAGGAAAGGTGAACGGATTGGACACTCGGCGTTTGTGATCGCCGATCACCGATTTCGCGATGTCGCGTCGGCGGGGGACGGATGGGCATTGCTTTGCATGAAAGTGAGATGGCGAGGTTGCGATGCGAAAACAACTTTGAGGGGAAAAGGTAAGTAAGTGGGTGTGAAGGGCTTTTGAAGTTTCGGAAGGGGTCCGACTACTTCGGGGGAGTTTTATACTTAGGAAGGAGTCCATAGTATGTGGAAGGTGGTTTCGGAGGTTGGGGTTCTTGCTTAGTTTCTGATAAACTGAACAATTCCCGGGAACTGATATGGTTATTTTTCAACCAGGGGAGGGATATTACATAAGGGTTTTTTTTAGTTAATATTAATACGGGGATGGGAAACATAGGGAGCTAGATAATAATGTTAGTGGTTAATGTGGAGATAGTAAGAAAGCGCTAAGTTTCGGGAGAACTTAGGCTGTTACAGGGGGGAGGACCATACTTCGGGAGAATATATGGAACAACTTTGAGTAAAGCAGATCTTTACTCAACCGAAGTGATGAAGATGATGAACTTAAGAGGTGTCAAGCAGATCTTGACCTCTTTTGGGGATGTTAGTTATTGATCGGGGGGGAAAGCAGAGAAGGGGAGTTAGTTATACCTCATTTGAGCCTTCTGCTTACAAATCTTTGCTGATTATGTTCTGCATGATATGATACCTGCAAGCTTGGAACTTGTCAGCAATTCAACAGCCTCAGAACTACCTACCTAGCCTACTTTCCTAGCATTTTTTCTTCTTTTGCTTGGGGGTGCACTTAGACTTGCAAACCCATCATACATTTTTAATTTGATGCTTTCCTATCTACAACTACCCTTATTTCTTCCAGAGCAGATTAAACTGTTGGGACTAATCCTGTTTCTCTACCTATCTAAGGTCTGCAAGATTAAACTGTTTGGACAGACTTACAATCTCTATATTCTAAAACATGAAATTTAAACCTAGGGAGACCAAGATTAAACCGTTTGGACCTCCCTTTAACTAACAGTAGCGATACCAGGAAAACTTTACAAAATTTGAAGGCAATTAAATGGATCTTGAAGTAGCCTTCTTCATTTGGAGACTGTTTGAGCAAATATGGAGCATTGCAGCAAAGCAAAGTACAACATATTTGGCCTGTGAAATGCCAATCATGAAAAATGAATACCTGCTGCAGCAGAAGCTAACAGATACGACAAGCACTAAAACCACAAAGGCCACATCGAAAAAGGCCCGCACGGTTTCGAATCAAGATGAAAATGACAATTTTCTAGCCTCGAAAGTAAATGTCGTGTCAACAGACAAAGGCAAAGAAACCAAGCAACCCGGAGGCAAGAAGAAAAAACAAGGGAAGAAGAAAAACCAGGGAGACTCATCTCCTAGAAAATCTTCTGCGAACCCTACTAGGAATGCGAAACCCAAATATCCATGCAGTATATGTGATGAGGATCACTGGACCAAGGAGTGTCCATATAAAGAAGAACTTTAGAAAATTCTTCAAAAGTTCAAAAACCTCGGCTGTACTGACGGATCCATTTCCAAACCCAGGAACGAACCTGGTTTCTAGCGAAAATGCTTCCCCATCCCAAGTGCTAATGTTGTCAATCTTGAAGCAACTGAATGATACTCTAATAACGACAAGGAGTAAAGATTACGGGAATGCACAGATGTTGAACAACAAGGATAAAGATCAACCTAGTAGTTCAACAACGACTTCAACAGAAGTCGTGCCACCCATCATTCATGAATTAACAATAAAACCGCCAAAGGGAATAGTACACAAATCGATGCTTAATCCTCATGCCCAAGAAGCACAACACTATAATATAGTGGAGGATTTAGCTCAATCACCATCTGCAATGTCGACTCTTGAATTACTGCAAAATTGCCCCTCCCAAAGCAGGCTTTATTATCAGCAATAGGTGGGATTGACCCAATGGATTCCAATCGTGTATCTTTTAATCATAAAGGATACGACCCTTAGTTACCAACTCAACTAGCTTTCCTCATTCAAGTGAAAGCCCTCAACAAAACTGTTCATAGAACAATTATTGATGAGGGGGAATCCACATGTATCATGTCGATGAGTTGCTGGAAAACTCTAGGGTCTCCGTCCTTGTTGCGATCATCAATGACATTGAAAGCATTTGATGGACGTACATACACCCCGTATGGAATATTAAGTAACTTGCAAGTCTAACTGGGGGGAAAAACAATAGAGATTGATGTTGAAGTCATTGATGGAAACCTTGATTACAACATCCTACTGGGAAGGCCCTGGATATATGCCATGGCTGCCGTTGTGTCGACTTATTTCAGGAAGATTGCATTTCCCTTCCAAGGAAGAATTACAATCGTCGACCAACAAACCTTCCTCCCCAATAGTTCACAAGTTACGGGAAGCATTCCAATGATCCACGGAAGCTCTCAATCACTTCAAAATGTCGGAGTAGGCCTCCTAAAAGAACCTGCCTTGATGGGTACTTTTGCCCTACCACGTCCAAACAATATGGCGGAAGTGGCCACAGTGGAAACCTACAATATGATATCTTCCATAAGATTCAGAATATTCCTGAACATTTTGTCAGCATGGATCGTCGCCCTAATAGAAATATTGTAGCAATCAATTTTCTTGGCCTGGGGGGAAAACCAATGCTCAACGAGTGTTTGGATAGATAGGTCTAAGGAATATGGCACCTCTTCAGATCCTTGGTTGCATGTAGATTCTACAGACGAAGGAATCCTTCAGGTAATGATGATAGAAGAGGCACCAAGGGAAGATCACCACCATCATTCCCATCTTCCAAATTACCAAGAAGATTATTCCAATGACCCTAATCATCCTTCAAATACTGTAAATATGGTGGACTATGAGGTTAGTTCTTTTACTGCGTCAACCTCATTAAAAAATGAAATGACTCCCTTTCCAAATCGAGTCTTTGATTACGATCTTTCAAAGATATCGAAGGTAAACCTTCATTCCAACCACCGAGTTGAATGAAATGAAGCTTGGGGGCATGCACCTCGATTTGTGTTATTATGCTGGGGGCATGCAAACTTATCGCGAGCAATGTTGTCGCAGAGTTCAAGCTCGTAAAAAAATAAACTCTCCATGAGCAGTTTTAGCGCATAGTTCAAGCTCGTTAAAAAATAAACATAAGTGATGAGCAAGTGTTTCTCCCCGTGTTTAAGCTCATTAAAAAATGAACGGGTAAATAACCATTGTGAATGCCTTATCGCCAGCTTTTGAGCCTTGGTCGTGTTCTCACCATCACCTCCACTCTATTTTTAACTGATCATTCACCCCCATATAATTGTTTACCCCTTCGAGGAACCTGCAAAGAGTGATTCTGCTAGCCATCCTTGTAACACTGCCATGATTGGAAAATTCCAAATCTTACCTGGAATCAGCCGCTACCCGAAACTATCACTCGTTCCTCGAAAACGAGTCTTCTTTAAGTTCTTTTCACCTGACTCGTAAAATACGAAAAGATTGTCGAGTGATTAGCCTCTCCGTCTCGTTAAAAGGCATTGGAAGTGTTATCCCTCCTCTAGATTTTAATCTTTTTGGACCTAAGGGATTATTACACAAAAATATCGAGCGCTTGTCTTGTTCGGCTCGTTAAAACTATCGAAAATTCATCCCTTTTGTATTATTTTACGCTTTTTCGGACTTGAGGGATTAAACAACGAAAAAGAATCTTCGGAGTCTTCTTTCCATTTCTTTCAGACTCTCTAAAATTGAAAGAGACCGAGTTATCTTTGTCGTTAAACTCGTTAAAACTAAATAGCGACAAACTCATCCAATAGGACGAGAACGAGTTTCACTGTTGCTAGGCTCGCTAAAATATAGCAACAGGTTCGCCCGAAGGGGGGATTAGAGAACAAGCATATGTTATCCTCCTCAAGCTTGACAAAAATAAAGAGGTAATGGTCAGCAATGACTGGGGAAAACTGGGAAGAAAACAAGAAAAAGATTTATTGGTAGCAAGTCGCTCTTGAACATGACACTTTCCTTCCGCATCCATGTCGGGTTGGGTTGTTCCGTTCACTAGTCTTCACCATTGGTCCATCACGCCATCCATATTTGGGGTTAACGCTACCAATCCATCGTCAGTGTCACTGATATGTTCAAGAGAAGTCATTCAGACAATTCACCTGTGTCTCACCCACTGCAATACATTCATACTTCATTCCTTCATAACCGCCACCCTGAACCCTGTATCGTCAGATTGTTTTCACCTCCAAAATCATTTGCTTCGTTCCGTGTTGTTGATGTGGGATTCATTAAGGCCCTCCTGCAATGGGTCGCTTCTTGTCGACATCAGCTCGTTGTCCAAGAAGTTGACTTAGGAACAACCCTTTCAGTACTTTGAAGCTTGCATGCCTCAATGGCAACTTTCTCACTTTCGGCAACAGGTTTACATCAATGGCCTTCGACCAAGAGATTTTACGCGGTGTTCGACGCCAAGTCCTTTTTCACACCACGTAAATTGTACTGTAGTACCTTGAGGGTCATTGCCATTATTGGTGATTCCTTTCGCACCTGTTAACAACTTACATCATTGGCTGGTAATCAGGTGATGTCTTTCCATGTTCGACTCTAGAACATTTTTCACATGGATCGATTTGTACTCGGAGTGAAGATTGAACGAGTTTTGAAGATGTCGGATCTAGTTTCATCCATCCGTGCTGCGATTTCTTCAGGAATATAAAAACATCAAGTGTACATCATTGCCGAATAGATGATCATCCTAATCAAAGGATGATGTGTCCATATCATCAGTTTGTCACATAGACGATTGTTTGTCCTATGTACATGACAATGAATTTATAAAGCTGAGCATGGGAATGCCCGCCTCAGCTAGATCATGAAAAAATGTTGTCAAAATAATGTATTGTATTGTATATTATTACAGGTCACCTCCCAGCTCGGAAAAACTTCGGATCGTCATAGTAAAGCATTTCACCCAACATCAGAAAGATTAACGACCTCATGCTTTAGGGGGAAATTATTATAGACATTTTTGGGCACTTCAACCCCAATCATAAATGTCCATAAACTGAGGGCTCCTAAGTCCCTAGAAGTGTTGCTTCACTGCCTAAAGGAACAAGGTCAACTGATTGCATCATCTCCCAGAAGTTCTCCACTGAAAACTGCTCATAAATGGTCAAAACTGGACCATACTGAAAGCTCAATGCAGAGGGTGCGATGCATATCACCTTCCCAGTGTACAAGGTACGATGCATACTGATTTTCTCCTCTATAGGGTGCGATGGTCGAGAATGCACAAATGGCAGGGACAAAAATGCGAGGTGGAAGATCATGGAATCTTCTAGAAGCTTCCCCTCTGACACTTGCCTCTCTAGTTTCGACTAGGGATGAGTAAGAGATCATGATTCTCCAAGTGGAAGCAGGAACTATTATAGAGAGGACACTAATCAAGATCCCAGAAGATGACTCACCTCTCTGTAATCATCTATATATGGATCCCTCATCACAGAGATCCGGAGGCTGGAATTTTGTATCTTATAGAAAAGTTCTGTTGGTTTTCTGGTGTATATTCATAGTGTTGGGTGATCTAAGCTTTGCTTGAGGTGAAGAAGGGCTTCCTAGCTAGAGGATGATGCTGGGTTATAGCATATGGTTGTAATCCTCTTGCTACTTTTCATCTTAATAAAGCTATTCTTGTTTTCTTCCATATTCTTGTGTACTTGTTTATATAAGCATTTATATGGTTAACATACATCTGATCCTGTGTTATTTATAGATATAGATCTTTGTTTCTTCGATAGTAGTATGTTGTTGTGATTCCACAGGTTCTCTTTGAAGCTGGGCATAAGAAGAAGCGGCGAAGCTCTATCAAGAAGGAGAGGAAATCAAGCGCAAGACTCAGGTTGGTCTTCTCGGTTCTCCTCTATTTCTATAAAAGAAAACAATATTAGACTTTACTTGTTTGTTTCTAAGATAGCCACCCATCTTAGTGGGAATAGTAGCATCCGAGTGGACACTATTCCTGGTAACAACTAGACAACTCGGTGGTCTTCTGATATTTAGAGAGTTTGAAAAGATCATAAAGAGCAACTCTATGGTGGTCCCTTTGTCATAGTTGTCAACCAGGTGCGACAAAAGGTTAATAGTATACCCGGATCAATTCCTTTTCCATTAGTTAATCTATTGAATTCGGATAAAGAGAAACCTATCTTCGATAGATCTCATCCTCATTTTGTTACGAGTACGAGGAGATGGACTAAAATCGTTTTTTGTCGTGAGTTTTTAATGAGTCATGTGACGACAAACTCAATACTTTAATTTAAATTTTAATGAGTCAAATGAAGAAAACTCAAGGTATCTTTTTCAGTTTAGTGAGCGAGGAAAAAGAGGAAAAGAATTGCACATTCCGCCTTTGTATATTTTAACGATCTTGAAGGAGGGGAAAATCTCAGGGATTTTTTTGATTTAAGAGTGAGAAATAGTCCCAAAAAAGTAGGTGCTCTTGTTGCTGCCGTATATTTTAACGAGCCTGGTAACAAAAACTCGCGATTTTTCAGTTTAAAGAGCGAGAAAAAGTTCCTTAAAGAATGCTTGGGTCATCTTTATAAAGTTTAAAGAGTCTAAAGACAAAGCTAGAGATTTTTTCAGTTTAACGAGTGAGAAAAAAGCGCCTAAAAAGAATGCTCTACTGGTCTTTTTTAGTTTAATGAGCTAGAAAAAGACTCGAAAAAAGCGTTGCTCAAACCATCATCGTATATGTTTAACGAGCCCAATGATGAAAAACTCAGAGATGTTTCTATTTTTTAAAGAGCAATAAAATATCCCAAAAGTGCTCTATCTTTGTTGTAGTAGTTTAACAAGCCCAAAGAAGGATACTTGAGGTTTTTTGGATTAACGAGCAAGAAAAATACCATAAAAAGAATGCTCTATCTTCTTCATGGTAGTTTAATGAGCCTAAAGAAGGAGACTCAAGGATTTCTCAGATTAACGAGCAAGAAAAATACCAGAAAAAGAATGCTCGATCTTCTTCATGGTAGTTTAATGAGTCTGAAGAAGGAGACCCAAGGATTTTTTGGATGAACAAGCAAGAAAAATACCAGAAAAGAATGCTTGGTCTTCTTCATGGTAGTTTAATGAGCCTAAAGAAGGATATTCAAGGATTTTTTGGATTAACAAGCAAGAAAAATACCATAAAAAGAATGCTCGATTAGAAGAGTCTATGCCATGCATTTCATCATAAGACCAAGGAAAAGCATAGTGGAAGTCCCTAAATGGGTAGGTGAAGCTCACAATTTCCTCAAGATTGTGATTGGCTCCACTTTGTATGTTTTCCACGATGCTTGTCATGATAAAAATATCGATGAGAAATGTTTTTGAAATATTTCCCTTATTTCCTTCCGAGTCCAAAGTGTGGATAGTCATATATGGTGAGGAAACTATTTCTGGTGCATCAGGTGACATGTTTTGAAGAGGCATCATGTCCGAATTAGATATCGAAACATGACGATGTGAGTCCTCCCAAGGTCACTCTTCTAAACTCGTGATTTCTTGAATAGCTTTGTCCATAGGTAGGACTTGATTGAATGGATCCAAAGAAGGAGCGGTTATGGGAGGGGCAGTGGTACCATTGGCCGACACCAAAGTGACTGGAGTTGTGGATGCATGGCTTGGTAGGCCAATTCAGCTAGTGATAGTAGCATTTGTTCTTCGTATGTGTCAATTTCTGAAGGAGCCAATAGGATCCATGGATCAGTCTGTTCATGAGGAATAGATGAAAGCATATTGACCATCTGTGAAACCTTCAACGACTGAAGAGGGAAACAACTCATGAGGGAAGAAGCCTTCAAAAGACTGGTACCAATACTGACATAAGAGTCAGGTACACCACCCACTAAGGGTACAGAGCTGCTAGGTACCAGAGAGTAATCTGGGGTGCAAAAGGATAGTTGGTCCACTATGACTATTTTTCCATCCAAGGGAAAGAGTATGATATGGAAGACCAAAGACACAACGACCTTCATGGCATAAGTCCAAGTGTGGCCCATAAGTAGATTATAGTCGAGTTTATGATCCACGACTTCAACATCTACCATTACTATTTTCCCACTCAAGGTGATGGGATAGCTAGCTAGGTAACCTTTTGGGATGAAAGTTTGGCCATCAAAAGCTTGAAGGGAATTCGCCGGCGGGGATAGGGTTGGAGAACCCAGGGCGAGCCAACATGAAGCTGACATAACACAAGTAGAAGCACCTTTGTCGATGATAGTTCTATGTATACCTTTACCTTTCAAACAAATTTGCACTTGATATGAAAGCTGATGAGAAAGGGGAGGTTTACACTTTTCTATGTCGAAAACGGAAAGCATGGAATCCTATGGGTCTATACCACCAATAGCCGCAAGTAAAGCTTTCCTTTGTGATGGACATGTTTGTAATATGTCGAGCGCTGACATAGCTGACGACGCTTGCACCAAGTCTTCTACAATGTTGTAGTTTTGGGTGGCATGTGTAGATGTATTGTGTGTTGTGCATCGAAGTGCCCCTTTGGGGGGTTGAATTACAAGGTCAGCAACCGGCCTTTCGATATGCAAATTGTTGGGTGACAGTGGGTTTTGACTTGAGGAAGGTTCCACGACATGAGTGATAGGAACTCCATAAGATTTGGCTCTTGTTTGTAGATCTACCATTTCAAATGTGTAAATGGTAGAAGATTCTTCACCAGCTGAAGGATGTTTCGAACCATCGTTGCCCCCTTGCAAGGGTTGTGGTTGGTTTGCAATAAGGTTTTGTTGCTGCTGAGCGGGAAAAGGATTTTTTACGACAACAGGGGTCCGAATAGTATCCTTTTGAGCAATGTATTATGTGCATTCCTAAAGATGCGGATAGCGATAGGTCATGTGGTATTCAACACATATTTTGCAAGGAAATATGGCGGGTTTATCCTTTCCCTCGTCAGTAGGCATAGCGGCCTTCTGTTTTGGGTTTGGCTACTTTGTTGACTGTTCCTCGGAAGGAGTGATCTTTTTCTTATTCATCTTTTTCTTATGACTGAGATTTTGTGTAGACTGCAGTGAGTTTATGTCAGTGGTAGGAAGAGTAGTTGATTTGGTAGTAGTGGAATTATTGGGGTTGCCAAGGGCATTGGGGATTATGTTGTAAAGACTTCCAGACTGTGAATATATCAGATCTAAGTGTTAGGAACGACGTATGGATTGGTCTTCTGTGACTGCACCACCTAGAGCAACATCTCTAGCAATTTGCAGGAGTAAGGACCTGCAGAACCAATCCATTAAGAGAAAGTCTAGGAGAGGAGCTTTGACTAACCTGCTCCTACGTCTCCATTCCTGTATATGATCAGAGATGTGGGTGGCGGTATCCCGACGAAATGAAGTGAGGAGCTCTGTCCTAGTCTCATAGTGGATGGGTAGCTAGAAGTGCTTTATGAATTCCATCGCTAAAGCATCGAAGGTGTTTATTGACATGTGTGGTAACTCAATATACGATTTAGTTGTGTTGCCAGTGAGGGTGCAGGGAAAAAGACGTAACTAGACACTATCATCCACCATCGAGTTTGAAACACAACAAAGATGGTAGATGGTGATATGGGTGCTTGGATCCTCCACTTGTGTTCCTTTGAACTTAGGGATGTCCGTTGGGATCTTATGTGGGATCGACGCCATTGTACGTTGTGATAGATGGGGTCGTTTGTCATTTTGTATAAGTTGGGTATATCCAACGTTGCCAAGAAAGGCAGAGAGTTTGGTGCCCCTGACTCGAACCATGGCGATGACATATGACTTGAGGATCCATGTGCTCCTCCCATCATTTGGCTCCTAATATTAAACATGGGTTGTGTGGTGTAGCAGTTGCTTTGAGGTATGGTGTTGTAGAGTGGATTTCCACGAGGATTGTGATACTGGGGTATAGAATTGCCCCCAGGATAAGCGGTGCACCCTTGACTCATTTGAATTTGTGAGTAGGGTGCCCCCATGGATTGGTTGGGAACCCCTTGAGGATTCATGCCCGACATAGAACTAACCATTTGGCCTTGATTGACATAAGGAATGTTCATGTCAATTAGTGACTAACCATGCATTCCTGAGAATGGAGGGGGAACTGTTACGTTCCCTATCGGCATGTGCATATTGGGAACCCCCCCCAGGTATATGAATCTAGGGTTTTGAACTATACATTGGCAGCCGACCACTTTGTTGGTAGATGGGAACCATGCCCATAGTGCCACATTGAGTGTTAAAGGGAGCACTGTATGTGGCACTTGTCGAAGGTATGCACTTTGACACTAAAGCGGTGGAACCCAGCATCAGCTAGGTCCTACTCGTAGAGGGTGTCATGTGAGTGGTTGTACTTGGGACAAATCTGATAGCAGGATTCGCCATTACCGGCGTTGTGGTGACTATCGACTGGGGAAGTGGTGGAGGACCAAAAGTGTCCTTAAAGTCCCACAACCCGTGATTCATCGACGGAATAGATGGAAATGTTCCAATTACTGAAGCAAGAATTACAGGTACCGCGGGATCCAAGATTCCATCCGACAGATTCGTAAGCGGAGGGTTTAAGGGAGGAAGGAATCCTTTGGTAAAGAAATTCTCTGGCAAACTTGAATTGTCGGTTGTCCAAACAAAGCTTGAGTGAGATCTGGGAGATTGATTCCCTAAAGATGGGGAATTTGGTTCATTAGAGCTCGGTAGATCTTCCACAATGAGTGGAGGAAGTCCTAACAATCGTCTAGATTGATGACGAGGGCCGGATGTAGCCACGGTGACCGTTAATTTTTATCAATAAATGTTATTGTGATATTTGTTAAAGTCTCAAAAATGATAACACACGGGTGCCTAAAAATATAAAAAAAATACACTAAATGGATCAATTAGCAAACAAAGGGAAATTGCCCTGTCTGATAAGTACTGATCACCAGAGATGAAACCCAGTATCTCAATGAATAATAGAGAAGGATGGCCAGTTGTATGGTTATGGTTACTCTAGAGCTTCACCCAAACCTCAGATTGAGGGGCCAAGTACTCTCGTGAAGATGAGCATCCTCCCAAAAACTGAAGACAGAGTAGATCCGTCCGTGTTAGGTACCAGGACAACCCGTCCCAATCACCTTGTGTAAGTCCCTAAAATGTTGGCCACTAAAGATACCTCAGATCACAGACACCACTGGGGGGGACATAGTCATAGACAGTACACTGTGTGGGCAGGATACCTGAGTCCTCGACTTAGTTCCAAAATCCCCGAAGGGATCCCCAATACACAGAATACCCAAAGGATTTGTAAGAGAAGGCAGGATACCTTCACTTACAGTCTGATTTTGTCTCATATTTTGTTCCGCTTTTACTGGAGTGGTCCCGGTAGTATGAGTGTAGAAGGAAATTTTCTCTCTTTTAATGACACTAGTTTGGTTTTCGACCTTGGGCAGTTTACTCACACTGCTTAGCCCAAGATCCTAGCCTAGCTAATGTTTGTTTGCTCAATAAAGAGTTACTGATTGATTTTAGGTAAATTTTATGTGTACTTGATTATTGTCTTCAGTAGGGGAGTTGACGTTTGAAATGTGATGAGACTCTGACTCAATAAATCATGCTCAAAATAATGCTTTAAAAAAATTTCAATTCGATGAAAGCAAGTTGTATTCTACATATTCATATTTTTCACATATTCATATTCTTTCCATATTTCTTAGTCATTTAACACATGCATAACCAAAAGAATTCTTTCCAATTTTTCTTAACAACTACTTGAAACCAAAATAGAGCAGCTTTTAACCAGCTAAATAGAAGCATGAATAAAAATGTGGGTCTTTCTTTCGTAAAAAATGCTTTTAAGAAAGAAAAACAAAACTTATTTCCTAAAAAAAAAAATTTTAGGATACCAATTTTGCTAGCGAAATGTAGTTACAAATCTTATTTCAGTCCATGAGAAGGTTTCCTATCCTTTTTGGCTCACAGACACAACAAAAAATCAAAGTTTTGGGAGACTAACGCTCTGTAACAATGGCTACAGAGAGTTAATAGTTCCACTAACACTCCCTATGGATAGGCACAGTGCTTTACAAAGCTCCGTGTAGCCTGCTAAACTGCATTAGTGTGGGAAATCAGTCAAAAAGAGGGTTTTTAAGATCTCATTCAGAGATGAATGTATGTAAGCAATATGGAGCAAGATTCTTGGTGGGTCAGAAATGGATTGCAGAAGTATAGGGAGCTCTTAGAAGGATAAGAGAATCGAGAAGAGTCTCGGTAAACTAGGAATTAGATGTGTAGTCCCTAGCAGATTCGCCAATTCTGCTATGGGGTAAAATGCATAATGTATGGAGAATGAAAATACCCTCAAAGGTCTTCCCGAGACCTTTGAAAGACTGTAAGATTATCTAAAACCATCACAAAGTTACATGCATGTTCATAAACAATTACTAACTATCAAAGTATGAGAAGGAGATTACCTTAAGCCTCCATGTAGATTTGTTGGAGAGCACAAATGCAGCTAGGGGAAGTCCCCTGAGCTGGCTCCATATCAAGTCCTACACAAAGAAGATACAAGTGTAATCACATCATACAACTATGATAACTAATACATGAATACATAAAGAACATATAATTACATACAACTAAGCTATTCATGCAAATAGGTATTGGACAAACAACTTAATGAATGATAGTAGCAACAACACGAAGTGGAAAGTACAACTGCAGTTCTATATTAATGTTCGAAGAGTGATTACAACCATCTGTTGCATCAACCTTCCTCTACCCCTTCAGCTTCCCTCTCTCTCTCTCCCTTCTTGCTCACTTCTGATGATATGAGACAATTCTCAATAGTTAAGTATGCTATCATCTCAAATGCTCTGACCCTTATCACAATAGACCTAGCTTTGCTTATGTAGCAATTGAGTTAGGGTTTCCAAGTTCCTCTTTGAGTTCACTAGGGAAAAAGCAATGAACTTGCCATGCTTTTCAGCTCTTTTCCATTTTCCTCCTTCTTTCGGATTATAAATCCTCCAAATAGGTTGATTTTGGATGTTTCCTTGCTTTTCTTGGGTAATTTTAGGAACAAATATCTAGATATTTATGAGTCAATTCGTTCCTTTGACCCTTGGAGCTTCACCAAGTTTCACTAATGTTGTCCCCTTACTAGCAACTTGAGTTAGTAGGGTCACTAACACACCCTTAGGCTTGCAAACAAGCTTTATAAAGTAGGTTTTTAGTGTACAACCAGTGTTAGTGTGGAATCAAGGCCTATAGTTGTGGTGTTTGCTTCAGCTATCGTGTCTTTCCCCTCTGAGTTGATGAGGAGGTCAATTTGTTGTATAACAATGATCAACTCGAGGAATATTTCAGTCATTATTTGAGATGCTTTCTTTAAAAATGAGTCTTTAGGGTAGAAAGGACCAACCAGTAAACATTAGTAATTAAAAGAATTTCACACCATCTCGTGCTCTTAAGGAGCATATTTGTCTCCCCACCTATTAAGTAACCTATTTAAGGTTAATTATAATTAGAGTTTCTTTTAAAATGATTAATTAAGGTATGGGAGGTCTCATTACGAGTCGACATACCATGATCATGGGTCCGAATGAGAATGACATTACCGCTACTGGTCACCAAGCCAAGGTAATGGATTTCAGTTGAAAAGTTGGAAGACACGAAGTCTCATCACGAGCCGCCTTATTCATTCTTGTTAGTTCTAGTGAATGGCACTGTTGTTAGCTGGTTACCAAGTCAAGACAGTGGCCTTCAATTAAATTCTAAAAAAATGTAAATTCTTTCAATTGACTCTAAATTTATATCTAATAGATGGGACACAGACATTTCGTGGCGTTAATAGGCATCCTTGTCGAGGCTATAGATGCTTGTTGGCAGCAGGGCCATGCCTGTGGTATTAAAGTTAATTTTACACCATGATTTACTAGCTTGTTTTTGTCTTTCCCTGAACTCATTATCATATCTCTCTGAGAATGGATTCAATATCCTTTCAGTAATGTGATTTGGAGTTCTATCTTTCATAAATATGAAGGTTTTCAAGGATGTGGGACCCTTAATGAAGGTGATTCACTTTGTTTGAACAAGAGGAGGTTCAACTATACATTAGGTAACGGTAATATGGGCATCCTTGGAAGGTATCATTTTTTCATATTTCTCTCCCTATTTCCATCCATTTTAATGCCTTGGCTTCCAAATAATGTCACTTTTATTTATAATAATGAGGCTATTGAAAGTGAAGACCTACTGACTAAGGCTACTCTTGAGATGCTTTCAGGAAGTTTTGATTGTTGACTATTTCATGATAACATTATTCTTGAAGTAATGACATTGTTAGAATTCCTATGGTATCCCTAAAATTTTATTTTCTTTTGATAAGTCTTAATTAATAAAGATGGACCAACTAGAATTTTTCCTTCAGAATAATCACATATAGTAAGGAACAATATTATGAGTGCAGGAACGTTTATGTTTCAATTATGGTTTTTTGCAAGGGAACATGAATATAGCAGTTGATTCACTGGCATGAGGACATGAAAGATGATCGACATGGGGGGATTTTGGGCCCCAAAATTGTTGTATCTAATGCATCTTTTTTCCCATTTGATGTCTCACTTATTCCCTTATTTTACTAGTTTATGAACTTTTATGTTGCACTTATACATTCTTGTGATGCAATAGCGAAGATTTACATTTTGTTTGCATTTTATACCTTCTCTATATGCATTTCTTAGGTTTGATGTTCGTTAATGTTGTTAATGTAGGTCCTGCACTCCATAGAGATCTTGCACCAAAATGGAAGTACATGTCGACCACTCTACCATTAAATCTTGCCACGAAGAAAAATTCTAGCTAGTAGTAAAAACATGCATTTGGAATGATCTTGGATCCTTTTTGACAGTCAAAGGTGGACTAATCGTTCATTGACATGTTCCTGCACTAGAGAGCAACCAATTTGGAGCTTCAAAATCTCAGCACACTTCTAGAGAAAACCGAGGAAGGTTATTGTCTAAAATGTTTTTATAACACCTTCCCATGAGTTATATTTCACCCAAGTAGCATGTGTGAGTCTATAGAAGAAAATCAACACATTTTCTCAAAATTTGCACAGTTTTCAAACTTCCAAGTTTTACCTCAATTTTCGTGCAACTGGAGGTGAATACCGAAAATCATAGAAAATGTGCTTTTTACCAGTATAACAAATTATCTAGAACCAAAATATTTTCTCAAGGTTCACATCGGTTTAAAAGCTATATGAGGGTCTTTGAGGCAGGTAGTTTTATAAAAAATATTGCTTTTCCATAATTCTAGGAACTTGCCCAGATTTGTAAAAAATTGGAAATTTCATATCAGATTCATGTCTCCTTTATTATATATTGTTTAATAGAACTCCTTTGGATGGGGAAGATGTTATGATCCCCTCTCATTCAGTTTTTTCTTGGTTTGGCTTGTTGAAAGCCCATCATGTAATTGTAAATAATATGAAATCCAAATCATGGCTCTCTAGGGCGGACAACAAACCACTCATTGTACTTTCATGTTGTTGGATAAAGTTTAGGGGGCTCTCCCCCATACCCTATGATCAATTATAAGTTGGATTCATTATTTTTTAATGTATATTGGCAGAATACTTTGAATAAAAAAGGAGCTAATGCCGGTTTCACTCATTTCTTGTTCCAGTCATTATTTTTTATGCTTCCTTCGCACATTTGAGTTTAGAGTTTTAGTAAAGGGAAATGAGCTGGTTGGCTAGGGCCCAACCAAACCAGCTCATTCTCCCCATATTTTGTGGTGTTCTTATATAGTTATGTTTATGTGAATAGAGTGATTGCTTTATGCTTGAGCTTGTAGGTTTGGCGAGACTCTTGTGGATTTATTTATTTTAAGCATGATCTCAGATCTGAGGAGTATTTGTCTGTGTAGGTTTTAACCCCGTACATAAATTACCTGCATATGAATTCTAAAACACAAAAAATAAACAATGCGAGAGCATAACACTTAAAACACATGTACACAAAGACTTTCCCCTAGATCCCAAAACTGGGACTACCAGCTTAATTTTTCATTATGTTCCTTTGAATGTTACAATACATATTTATACATGCCAAAGAATCCAATACCATGGAACAAAAAACCATCTCATCCAAAACCATGGACCGAAAACCATCGCGTCCAAAAACATGTGCGAAAATCATGCCCAACCTAACATAGGGTCCAAAACCAAAATTTTAGTGCGGTTACAGGTGCCCCTCAAACCCCCTATGACCTACCCCCCTCTAACCCCTGGTTAACTATGTGAGCTAGTCATGGAAAAAATATAACACAACCTAACATTCTCCCACTTGTTGTTTTCTTTCCACAGGGGGGCACAAGAGAGCTTAGTCATTTATTCAGCCCTGCAATGGCCGTTGTTTCTCTACACCAAGAGAACTTCTCACAGCTCACTAATTTTGTCAATGCATTTGCAGTATTCTTCAAAGTGTCCACCTTTACTAGCAACACCTTTTTGTCTTCTATCATATCCCTCACAAAGTGATACTGAACATCAATGTTCTTTGTCTTTGAATGATATGTAGGATTCTTTGCCAAGAAATTTGCACTTTGGCTGTCACAATCTATCCTTATAGCTTCCTGTACTAATCCCATACTTGAACACAATCTCTGCAACCAAATTACTTCCTTTCTTGCATGAGTGGCTACCATGTATTCTGCCTCTATAGTTGATAGTGCCACCACAGATTGTTTCTTACTCATCCAGCTAACTGCAACTCCAAATAGGTTAAACACATACCCACTTGTAGATCTTCTATGATCTAGATCTCCAGCCCAGTCTACATCAACAAAGCCACAAATATCAACCACTCTATCAAATCCTGGTCTTCCTTGGTAGCATAAACCATAATCATTAGTGCCACACAAATACCTAAAAACCCGCTTCACTGCTGTCCAATGCTCCTTTTCTGGTTTTGACACAAACCTGCTCAATACTCCCACTACATGTGCAATGTCTGGTCTAGTATAGACCATTGCATACATCAGGCTACCGACTGCACTTGCGTATGGAACATGAGACATGTCCTCTTCCTCTTCTTGTGTCTTGGGACACTATTCAGCAGATAACCTCACACCTACAGGA